>JBBPDA010129750.1:0-20163 GCA_037974385.1 Arnoldichthys spilopterus | reverse complement strand
TTCATGCTTAGTAGGTTCAGTTTCCCTTTCAGTCTCTGTGGGATTTGTGTTGAATGCTGAGTTGAAATCTATGAACACACTCTGTCTTTTATGTCTTTCTCTCATTCCCCATTTTATCTCCCTGCCCCCACCTCTGCACTGCAATAGAAAAAGACTTCCAGTCATCAGTGCTGCAAGAAGCTGGCTCACTGCCAAATGTATTATTATTTTTCTTTTATAAAATGCAGAACATTCATATCATCTCATCTCTCCATGGTCCTGTGGCAGGGATTAGCAGGGATTAGCACTGTATACTGGGATTAGTTTATTCAGCTCCTAAAAGAGTTCTTAATATATCTTTTGGCTTTTTTATCTCTCAGCCTTTTTAACTGTACAGATATTGAGCAAATAACCCCCCATAACCCCCCCCCCCCGTTAAAATCAGCATCGTTCAACTAGTCCGAAACTGTCAGAGCCATGTCTTCACAGTGAGAAAGGTAGAGCTACAGTCACCATGATGACTGCTGAGATCCGGAAACAGAGATTATTTAAAGAACTGTGGAGGCAGCAGTGCGAGCTGTGATGGTCGTGCAGCTGTAAATTGCCTGTAACTCCGTAAGTGTGAGGTCGTAGGTCCAAATCCCTTGTAGACTGGAGAAATAAAATTACATTTCAGAAAGCTGCAGGTATTAATATCTCTACCTTTTGTACTGCAGCCTTTAGTGGGCATGGTGAAACTTCTACTGAAAGCTGACATTTCAGGAGTTTGAAAAGCAGTTCTTGATGTTTCTGTAAAGAAACTTTTCACCTTTGACCCAAAGGACTCTCTGTTACAACTAATACGTTTTACAAATCATGCTGTGTTTTACTGGCTGATAAATAACATTACTGCTTAATTGTAAGTTGCACTAAAGACTGACTGGCCATTCAAGGTAGATTAAAAGAAGAGACAAGATAGCAGTGAAGAGCATTGCTGATAGCCTGCTAGGGGGCTGCATTCTAAGAATTGCATATGATGTTCATTGTGTAAGACTCTGCCCAAAGACAAGAACACAAAAAGCAACACACATCAGAATCTGGCCTCTCACTTTTATTCGGTCTGTTTCAAGATTCTAGATTCTTAAAATACAGTTTCTCTTGGACCCATAGTGAAAGCATGTAACAGTATAGGAGACAACCATAAAGTACAGAACAGATATAACGGTGCATTTGACAATAGACATAACACAAACTAACACAACCTTCACAGTGATACCAGTAGGTGATTGCTATAAACAACAGGTGGTGTAAAATGAACAATAACTAATGTATACTAAATTAAATAATGAGATAAAGTGGTCTATAACAGTATAGAGTTTTGGTACAGTATAAACTGTATCAGTGTAGAAAGTATTGTAAGTTAAGTGGCTTTAAACAGTATTTTTTATTGATGTAGTATCAGTGCAGGGCAGCACGGCCACAGGTGCCTTTCTGTGCAGAGTTTGCAAGCTCTCCCAGTGTTCTTGTGGGTTTTCTCCAGGTGCTCCGGTTTTCCTCACACTGTCCAAAGGCTTGCAATAGCTTGACTGGAAACACTAACTTGCCCATAGGTGTGAGTTTGCGTGTGAATGGTTGTTGGTCACCAGGGGCACCAGTACTACCAGTGCTCAGTTTGATGATCCTGGAGGTGTTTTTACCTATGCTGACAGACTGGGACCTTTTAGTAAGGAAATTACAGAGGGAGGTATTCATGCTTAGTAGGTTCAGTTTCCCTTTCAGTCTCTGTGGGATTTGTGTTGAATGCTGAGTTGAAATCTATGAACAACATTCTGGTATAACTGTTGTTTCTGTCTAGGTGAGAAAATGAAAAGTTGAGTTGGCACCATCTATAGTTTGGTTAGACAAGTATGCAAACTGAAATGGGTTTAGTCATTTTGGGAGATGGGACTTGTCTCAGTAACAACAATCTTGTAGGGTTCAGCAGTTTTCCAGGGGTTGACTTTACAGAAGGTATTCTTAACATCAGCACCGCCCAGACACAGGACCTGGTCATTAGGGTGAGAGATGATTTTCTTCACAGGTTCTATGTTTTGTGCCTCAAATTTTTTGCAGACCTGAGGTCCCAGGTTGTAATCAATAATGAATTGTATCCACTGCCATGCATTGTGTCTCTTTATAGTACATTAATTTTTCTTTGCAATAACACATGTTAATGACATCCTCCATGAAAATAAAGAAAAAATTAAGATGTGCTGTGAAAAAAACTGATTATCCCATAGATTTCTATTAGGGCTTTGTTAACTGCAGTGCTACTGCTAATGCTAGGAAGCCATGAAAATCACTGAAGAGAATTATCTTGGGACAAAGCATCTAACTGCTAGGACCTGAGAGAGTGCTAAACAGTACACTGTAGATGCTGCTACATTTGTGTACCATTTAGTGTTGATGTACACAGGCCCCCACTATATGTCTAATGTTGGCTTGAAACACAGTTAGGCTGTATAGCTGAATGGGGGAGTCAAAGATGCTTTTGTCTTGAAAAAAAAAAAGCACAACAATTTTTCATCTCTTTCTCTGATGTCAAAACAGTATTTTCAGTTTGTTTTGCTGCCTAGTGAACATTTGAGATGAAAACTTTAGCCTAACATGCATGCCACCTCAGTTCCTTTGGGTCAACCACTACTGAGACCCAGTTAGAGTATTCCAAATTGCTGCAGTCATTCCAGCATGCCTCCTTTAGTTGCTCATTGTACTGTTTTCTGATATTAATGAGACTCTGCCAGTCGTATGTTTGCTCCACAATGGTTGTGGTCTCTATACGAGGTCTTTTGGTGGTCTCACATAGACAATTTGAGTCATTTAAGCAACAAACACGCATTTTATGGTCCATAAGTGGCTACTTGTGACATAGTAGTTACAGGCCTCCTGTCCTAGGTATACTGCGCCTTGGGCCTGTAGTCATTTGGGATTGGCTCCAGCTTCTCCGTGACCCAAAATGGAAGAAGCGGTTTAGAAAATGGATGGATGGATGGATGGATGAATGCCATCATTTTTACGCTAAGAGCGTTTGTAATTATAGTTTTTGTTTACCATCTGACAGTCGATCAGTAACTAAATCACACTAAACAATGTGGACATAGTGAATCGCTCTGTAGTACACTCCAGAGCATAAAACATGCAACTAGGAAAAGCATACTTGTGCAATGCTGTATAACAAATCTAAAATCATAATTCTGAGCATCAGACACACCTGGTATTTGTGTAGACAAGCCAGATTCACAAGGGTGGTTTTGGGTATAGGCATTCAGTTTCTGATAAATATGCAATATAAAATTTAAATAAAACAACCATAGTGTCATAAATATTTTTCATGTTGTTAATTTTTGGGGGTTGATGGTCATTTTGTATATTGACCTGAAACTGTTGTAGTGTTCAAGAATTAATCTGGTATGCTGGTGCATGAGCAAAAAACACACACAGCGATTAATAAAATTGTTAAAAAAACTCATCCACTAAAGGGTTAGTTGACATTGTTTTGGTGCTGCCTATTCTAGAAACTAGACTGGCTAATTCCTTTCCTTGAGGGAATGAGGATAAACAAGGTGGGGCCAAAAACCTGATGATGTTGCGCTTTAAAAAATCCAGTGTGTGATTGTGTTGGATTTCTTTGTAGCACTTACTTCAGTGTTGTCCTGTCCAACTTAAATGCTTGATTGTTCCTGTATCTTGGAAGTCTCTTTGGATAAAAGCTTTAGCCAAATAAATAAATGTAAAATGTAAATGACTGTAGTGAAACCAAATCCATGTTCTTCATGTGATATAACATTTTGTTCTGATTAAGCAAGCTGTTTGGTTGCATTGTTGTTTTTGTTAACAGCATTATTTTCACTGGAGCCATCAATCTTATACCTTTAGCATGTACCCACACAAAAAATGATTGACACTTTAGATAACTTCTCAAAGATAATATTTGACCTACTGCTCCTTTAATCTGGCTCTGAAGAAGGGTGTGACTCGTCATTGCCCCTAATCAAGCAGCACTATGAGGACCCTTGCAAAACCTTTTCCTAAAAGCTGTAGAAAATAAAGGGTTGTGTTATTTTGACATCACAGATGCACTTTTCAAAAGGACTTGCCTTGAGCTGATGACCTGTGATGATGAGAATTCAGTTACTGTTTCAAAAGCATTCAGCATTTATTACTATGTATATTTTTGTTCAAAAATAAAATGCTTACATTAGTCTTTTGGTACATTTTACTTTATTTATTTCCAAATTTTGAGTAGTAGAACTCCAATCAGTTTGTACAAAAGGTGAAGAACACTATGATGATTCTTTTTGGGGTGCACAACACTGTCATTTGTGTGATTTAGTAGCTCACTTAGTGCTGCAGTTCCCAAGCATTAATCAGTTAGAAAATGTTTACCTTTGGGCACAAGGTGGCTTATCATAGCTATGCAGACAACACATAGATCTATCTATTTCTTTCACTGAATGATCTCGGCCCCATAGACTCCATAGACTGTTTATGCCTTGAAAACGTAAATGGCGGGATGCAACAAATCCTTCATCAGTTAAGAGACAGGATAGAGATAGTTCTGTTTGGGAACAAAGAAAACTGTTGCAACTTAGTCTCTGTCTGATATCTAGGGCAATAAAGATTATAGAACAGGCCAAAACTCTTGGTGTTATCATGGATAAGGTGACAAAACTTCAGTTTCAGTGACCACATCAAAGCTATTACTAAATCAGCATTCTGGCATCTCAAGAACACAGTTAAGGTTAGAGATTTTGTGTCAAAGCAGGATGTGGAGAAACTTTTTCAGACCTTTGCTTTGCATGGTTGACTACTGCAATGCTCTTCTCACCAGCCTCCCCAAAAAGACCATTAGACAGCTACAGTTTATTCAAAATGCTGCTGTCAAAATCAACTAGTCCTCATTCTTAATTTTTTTAATTACAGTGTTGGAGAATTCACCATCCTCTGTACTCCTCCATCTACTCTCTCCCCATATATGTGCAAATAGCAGCAGGCTAAAAGAAGCTGCTCCATTACTGAGCTATGGCTCTCTGCTCTTCTCGCTGAGATGATGAGGAGAAGTGACAGAGGCTGTCTCCTCTAATCGCTCCTGCCTCTCTCGGCTTCTCCTTATGGGTGCAGAGTCCAGTTCCACACTGTCTGTTAATGTGCTAATGAATGCACCAGGAGAGCTGCTGGAGGGGGAAATGAACACCACTGTATGAAGAGTCACCAGACACCTGGAGAGACTCCCTGGAGTGTTTAGGAGGAAGAAACTGGGAAACTGGAGAGTTTGCATGATATTTTTTGTTGGACATACAGTATATATGGGTGAGAGACCAAGAGAAGCCCAAACACACATTTCAGCATTTCTTAGAAGAGCAGAGGTGTTCTGAGGGCAAAAATTAAAACAGTAACTCAATATTTATTTTAGAGCTGCATGATAAAAATAGCATACCATATTACATTCATATTGTTAGACATTGCAACTGATGTCAGTATCAGAGGAGTGTTGGCTCCATCTGGTGGCCGCAAGCGGTGTGCATCACCCGAGTACTGACCAGCCTGGCCACGCCCCTTCCAGGTGATACTCGTTGTGGAGACATCAGGACAGGCAATATAAGGATTATGGGAACGATAGCACGTTGCGAGGTTTCGTATGTTTCCACTGCGACTCATTCATATTCTGTGTGTGTTTCTGGATTTTGACCTGTTTTGGATTGTGATTTTTGGATTTGCCCTTGTTGTTCCTGTTTGCCGGTTCTACTACCTTTTGCTTGCTTCTTTGACCTGAATTTGGATTGCCTTTGTTTGCCCTGTTCGCCGTGATTTTGACCTTTTGCCAGAACTTTGACCACGATTAAGCTTTTGTCTTTGATGAACCTGCCTGCCGTGTTTTTTGACCCTTTTGTTACCGATCTGGAGTTTACAAATAAACTCTTCTCATTAACCAACGCTTGTGTCCAACAATCTTTCGAGGATCACCAGATCCTAACAACTGCAACTGAAAATACTGAAAACACATGATTAAGCCCTTGATATAATGTTCAAGATTAATGCATCATATCCATCCCTTTGCTCATTTGTTTGTCGTCAGCTGAGATTGGCGCCACATGCTTTAAAATAACTCTTATTTGTCTCAATCGTTTGCATATGTGTCTGTGCACAATTTAATGTCTTAATGTCTTAATTTACTTTGTGTGCGTGTGTGTTTGGGGGTCAATACAGGGTATTAATATGCCAGAGCACATGTCAATAATGCTGAATTCTTTCTCAGTTCAGTAGCTCCCGGCCAAAGAACAAGAACAACACTTTATCTATTTCTCCTCTGTTACTGGTTTTCCAATCTGAATGACTGGACAGGTCTTTAGGTTACTGCTGTTGTTTATGGAGGTGTACACTTAGAAAAAAACCTAAATTTAACCTGCTGAAGCAGTGGAACTCTAATTAGACTTGGTTAGGAACATAAAACAGAAAAGAAGTCTATTTTCTCCTTTACGTCTTTAAACTCTTAATGATCTCATGATTTGATGCTTTGAAAAAGGAAAACACATGTTTGCAGTTTATAGGGCACAGTATAAGCTTCAAAACACATTGAGGTGCCAGTTTGGCCATTTCATCAACACCTACCATATTAGTGCACTTTGTAGGGTTGCAGATACTGTCTGTAGCCCACCTTTTGATGCATGGTTTATCAGCCTTCTTCTACCCTCCCTATCACTGAAAAGTGATCACCACTAGATCGCTGCAAACCAAATACTATTTAGGTGGACCTTTCTCAGTGTGGCAGTGGTGTGAGCGAAGCAAAGCGGTGTGGCTGATGTTTACCAACACAATATACACTTCATAGCCACTTTATTAGGAAGTAATACTACTCTGTTGTTACATGTTGAAGGTGTACAGCTCATCTTTTTTCCAAGTTGTATTACCCTCCTGCCCTGCATCAGTAGTCAGTTTCTGACTACAGAAAAATGTCGGCTAGGCATTGTTGTTTGGGGGATTGTTATTCTCCTTTCAGTGACACTTTCCGGCATCATCGATATGCTTAATCATGCTACAGCAGTACTAATTTCTGGTCAGCATAAATGGAAAAAAAGGTAAATTGCCTACCACTGTAACCTGCTCTGGATTTGAATGTCCACCAAATATCCAGAAATGTAACAGAAATGTATTATATTTGGTAAAAAAATATATTGATTTATTCTGCTTCCAACACTGAATCAACATTGCCCTGCAATGTGAAACATTGGTTTTACATTAATTAAGCATCTGTACTGATGCTGATGTAGGCAGTGGTAGCCTAGTGGTCAGGGTCTTGCCCATGTGCTCAAATGGTTTGTATATTCAAGTCTCCACCCAGGTACCACTGAGCAAGGCACTGTTGATAGCTCCCTGTTGTGGTTAAATGCAGAGGTCACATTTCATTGTGGTGTACTTTGTGTGATTGAGTGTGTACAATATTATATTTATCTGTACAAATATTCAACTTTAACTCCAGAGCTATGCAACCATAAGTAAGTGCTGCAGAATCAATGCTAGATCAGTGTTCACCATGAATGATTTTCCAATGCTGAATTAATGGACAATAGCACAAGGAACATAAATGAAATTCCAACATCAGAAATGTAATCCCTTTCAAGAGACTGACAGGTAGAGGTTACCTGCAAAATTGGCTTTAATACACCCACCTATACAGTAAGTGCACCTGATGAAATGGACTGTGAGTGTAGGTATAGCAGGTTCACTCATGGTGGCTGTCCAATTCATGTTATGTTTGCATGCTAGCTCTTTTGTTAACTGGCTGATGTAGGCAAGCTGAGCTGTAAGAGGTACCAAGGAGGTAATAGCACTGTGTTTACACTTATTTCCTCTTCTCTGTGCCAGACACACACACACACACACACACACACACACATCTGATTCTGTTCAATCCGCACTGCAGTATCCGCACAGCTACTGTATTGATTGTGTCTGCCATTCACTTGGTCTGGCAAAACTAGCACCTGCTGTTTAACAAATAAGGGCTTTTCAGCTAGCTAATAGATACATTACAAGCCTGAGCTTGCATACGCTGACAAAATTAGCTTAGCCTCAGTGCAGCACTGTAGCCGCCAGACTCCCTCAGAGAGTGTTAGAGGGTCTTGATGCTAAAGCTAACCACTAAACCATATTAAATCCAGAGTTAATACAAGCCAGAGTGATGTACAGAAGGGAGACTTAGAAAGCAAGCACTGTAAAGCTCGGCTATATGACTTAGCAGTTGCTACTGCTATTTTGATTAAATGACTGTGGTAAATTGCATCTGTGCATGTTCGTCACTTTTATGCCTGCCCGTTTGTTATACATATGACATCTGGCTGCAAAACAAATTAAAGTACTGAACTGAATTTTGAAAGGCTTTCGTCAACATCTTTGCCACTGAGTGAGGAAATTGTTTACGCTGTTGGAAACAGTAATCTAGACAAAGGCAATTCTGTTTAAACTTTAACCTAAAAAGAGGAGGAGGAAAAAGTTACAAACTTTGTTTCCTCAAACTGTATGTTTGCTGTGTCTCTGTCTAGTTTTGCTCCAACAAATCAGGTTGTCAAGCGGCAGCCAATTGCAGATGGTCTGGCAAAAACTAGACGTGTAGTCTAGCTGACTTCTTCGCTAGGTTTATGGCTCTGGCATGTGCGCAACATGGCAACTAAGTCACTGAGTGGGTGCCATGAAGGATGCAGAGGCCTTTTAAGGCTTATGTACTGCATTCTTGAAGAAAAGATGGCCATAAAGTATCAAGCTGCAACTTGTTTAGTTCTGCAACCTGCTAACCACAAGCTAGGAACACCACCAGCAATAAGTTTCTCCTTCCTTTGTCACCTGTGTGGCCTTAGCATAAGTTAACCAGTCTTAATAATAAAGTATAAAGAGAAATTTCTGAATCGTATTATTACAGCACATTAAATCCAGAGACAATATAACCCAGAGTGAATAGAGAGAAAAGGGGGATTCAATTACCACAGCCAAGCTAGGCCAAATGTCTTTAGAGGTCACTGATGACCTGATGAGTCAGACATGGCTGTGGTAGACTGTAGCAGACATGCTTGAGGACATACACAGAAGGTAAATCTATCTGTGAGTCAAATGTACTAGTCAAGGCGAGGATAGGAAAAACTGTAACACTTGAGGTTTACAAACCTGTTTCTTAAGGAGAATTAGACAGAAAGAGTAACAATCCAATAATAGTCTATACCAGCCCTTTAGTTTTAATTCCACACGTTCCTCTAAATTGTCTTAGGGTAGCTTTATGGTGGCATGTAGGTCAGATGGGGAGGCAAAATCACAGCCATTTCTTTACACATTTGTAGGTGTGGTCATTCACTCATATGCAATATATATGATTAAAATGCAATTAAACTAAAGTTTTCATCATTAGGTGTCACCACTGAAATATGTTACGTAAACTACTGCACACTTAAGGCCTAACAATATAGTTTAATACATGCTAAACTTTATGCTTTAACTTTATTTTAACATTACTGTTAGCACTAAGACTAAAATGCATCGGCTTGTTACACACGCCAGTTTTAGCTTTATGTCTTACATACTACTGCATAATCTCTAGCCTATACTATAGCAGAAAATAAAGCTAAATGACGCACATCAGCTGAAAGGTTTCCTGCACCTTGTGTAGAATAATTTAAAATTTGATTTGGATGATTTATTGGGCTAACACTTTCCTCTAAGCAGTTTCCACAGTGGTACAATCCACAGTGTGTGCTGAAATCTAAATGCATTTCAGAGAGAGATTTTACTAATGTACATTCATTATGTGGTCCTCCTCCAATCAGTGGTCAGCAGGTCAGCTTCCCCGACAGTAGTGGTTGGGATGCTATCGGCTTAACCATTTTTTAGAGAAGAGGATATGCATATTTGCATATGTTAAAAATGTCTGGTTAAACTGAAACTTCTTTGAAAAAGTGCAGTGACAGTTTTCCAGATAACTGAAAAATTACAAGGATGTGCCTGTTGAATATAGCACTACACCTTTTTATCAAATTTTGGCACGTCTGCTACAGAGCAATCCCCTTTGCTTCAAAATCCTATTACGACATTGTTCAATTAAAGATCTTAGCTCAACAAATGATAATGTGTTCTTTCATTCTGTGAAGCATTCTGTCCTAATGAGCTTGGCCTCAATAGTGTTTCCTTGAACTAAATGATTTAACAAACTGTGTGTGTTCAATTGTAATGTGTATTCAGGTGCTTACTATTATTTAAGCAGTGCTTATTTCACTTTGAATAAATAGTCTGCCTTTGTGTTCTTCTCCCCAGATCCTTTTCTGTATTCTGTTGAAGCACTTGTGAAGACTCACTGAGGACAAACAGGCAAGATGCTGCTTTTGTTTTGCTCATGCTATTTAATTACATATTTTCCCTCCAATGTTACATTTGTAAGGCTTGAAAAGCCAATTTTGACTCCCACAAAGCAAAATGACATAGCAATTGATGTGTGCACTCAATGAACATTGTGTTCCTAGAAGGAAAGCAGTTATAAGAGACATTAGTGGCTGTCTGAGAAAGCCAGATTAAAGATTTCAGTTTAGGAGAAAAGCATTCAAATCAGAAAGCAAATCCGACGTTCAACAGCCTATGTGCTTTTAAGCAGTTCAGAGTTATTGTTCACTGAGTGTTTTATTTACCAGCAGATTAGGAATGACTACATAACGGCTGCACTATGAGGCTTCACAAATGCATGGAAAACTGTAATGAGTAATATGTAGATGTGGGCAATATGGCAAAATAATATATGATTTATAATAACTGACATCATATAATCATAGTTATATATAGTTCCCATATAGTTATTAATATAACAATGATTTAAGACATTTGTTTATATATAATATGTAATATTATGTTACATTGTCATTTTACGGTAGGTTTAATTAGTAAGAAGGGCCAAAAAAGAAAAAATATTTTTAGTCATGCATGCCTAATGCTCTCTTTGTAATGATGCATGCAGTTGGTAAACTGGTTTAAGTACTGACTATATATCTACAATATGTTTTGTAAACATATTGGGACATAATGTACCATGATAAGGATGCATATCTTTATATTGCTCATTACTAGTGACCTTTAAAGACCTTTAAAGCTTGTGTAAGGGGTCAAAATGATCAGTTTGCCAGCCCAGCAGCAGTCTTGGCAATGCCCACTGAACTGATATTTTTAAGTTAAAATCAGATTTCTACATCCTTGTATGGGCAGAGGTTTTGAAATCACTGGTAAAATCTGAATTAAATGGCATAAATAACACATGCTCAAATAACACAAATGACGTTTTATGTTGCTTTGGCTGGTATAAATGCACAAATCACAACAAAGCAACAGCAAACCAGCAAGATGAATCAATGTAATTTTTTTTTAATGAATACCAAAATGTCTTGTGCCTTTCCTAAACTGGGTGGCATTTAATACATTTTATTGGAGTTGAAGTGTGCCCTGTGTGACTGCATTCTCTGTGAAGCTACAAAAATAAGATCAACATCAACTGATAATCAGTATTAAAGCACTGTGATCAGAATCTGGAGCAAAAAATTAATCTGGACATCCTTGTGATCTCCTCCCCAGTGACAATGACAATAATTGGACTAACTAAAAAGCCCCACTTTGTCAGTGTGGACTATACTTTTGTCATGAAAGTACCACAAACATTTTTATAAAAAACTTAGACTTTGCTTGGATTATATTTTTGTGTAGGCCTACAGCTCAGTTTTCACTTTGCATCTTTTATGCTGCAGTAGGCTGTTCATAGGCTAATATCTCATAGTCAAATGTTTATTGTGTGAAAAAATCTCATTAACTGTATTTGCAAATGTATAATACTTACAAAAATATTAACATGACAATGTAGATCTGAAAGGATTAGCTTGGGATAGTTAATCTAATGAAGAAGCCTTTCTTACCAATGACAAATGAACAGTTTGCTCACACACACACACACACGCACACACACACTTTCTCCTGTCTGACAGCATCGATCAGGGAGGGTGACAGCAAACCACGTTCAGCCATCGCTGTCAAACTGAAGACGTGAATACAAAGAATGAGCTGTTTTTCAGCATTCAACGTGAGTGACAGAACTCGCGCTCTGCATCGACTGGAGCTCTTCCTGCACCCAGAAAATTATGTGTTCACTCTGATTCGCTGCTCTTGGCATGGCGTAAAAGCAAAACAGCTCTACAGGGAGTGATTGCATAAGATATTAAGTCAGCTGTACTTTTTAAAACGCAGGTTTCTTTTAGTACAATCGCACTGTAATGTTCTCCAGAATGGTAGAACTTTTGGTGTATCACACAGAGAAATCTATGTGTTTTTCCCCCTCCAGTTTTATCCCAATTTGTAATGTTCACTCAGTTCCACCTGCTAGTTAGGTCTCCTCCAGATACCACCAAAGCTGGTGTTGAGCTTAGCCGGTACTTCCTCCATGTCTCATAAAGTACCACCACTTCTGCTACATCACTGGACAGCTCAACACGCTTGGAGGAGACTGCTTACTGTCAATTCTGTTACATCAGACAACATCTAGCATCACAAACTGTAAAAGACATCAGTGAAAAATCAGGGTTTCCATGTGTCCTGAAATACCTGGAAAACCTGGAAATTATTTAAATATTATCCTATTTTCCCTAAGCTGAGTGAAGTGAAAGTGGCTGTTTGTTACTGAGAACACGACCCATAACACACATAATGTGCACCACAATGAAATGTGACCCCTGCATTTAACTCATCCCACACGTGGAGCAGTGGACTGCTGTCAACAGTGCCCAGGAAACAGTGTAGCAGGACAGTACTTTGCTTAATGATAATTGTCCTGACAAGTCCTGATGAAGATGATATCCATGATGTCACTAGTGATGAAGATGATAATGAAAGTGGTCCTTATGAATGTGGTGGCTCCCAAGATGAGTTTAAGTCTCACAAACAATGTGATTCAACATAAAGATTTTGTACAGAAGTATGCTCAGAAAATGAAGCACTTGACTGGAGTAGAAAAATAATAAAATAAGAGTAATAAACAAACAAAAAAAGTAGAATAATATTAAATAAAAAATGGCTTTTTGGCTTTTTAAAATTCCATTTCTCATCTGGCTCTAAATTATGTGGTTAAAGATTAAATATTCAGGAAAAAGAAAATCCTTTTTTGCACTTTATTTTCCATTTTATATATTTAGTCAGTAGCTCAATCAGAAAAAAGCAAATGTCTGATTCCCATTAGTCAACTATAAACATCCCTATGTGCAATTAGAATACTTTAAACCTGAACCCCTTTATATGTACACTGCATTCACACATTAACACATTAAAACATTAAAACCATTCATTGTTTTTTTTCATGGGTAATGTTGGCTAATGTGAGAAATGTTAAGAGCTCTAAAATGCACTGTTTAATAGTGGTGAAATGATTCTTAGCTGCTTATTTATTTTGCTTTTTATTCTACTTAAGCAAAACTCTTGCTTTTGTTCTCAGATAATTAACAATGACCATTTCAGCAGTGACATCATTCATCCACCATCCCATTAGTGTTCTCACAGATTTTAATACATTTTGTATAATCTATTATAAATATAAACTCCTTTAATCAGGCCAAATGATTAAATTATCAAATGATTAAAGCGCCCCTTTCTTTTTTCCTTTTTAAGTTTTAAAGACATTTTGGTTAGTACAGAAAACAGAAAAACATCAGAACAGCAGAAATGCACTTTAAACTGAATTAGTCATCACAGATCACAAAGTTTAAAAGAGAAATGAGAATGACATCACATTTGCATCTCGTAACCTACAGTAACAAGTGAGGTCAGTGGCAGCTGGATAATTATATAAATGTGCCAGTGTGGAACATCTAGTAAGACGTCTGCTTGGCCTGTTACAGAAATGCTGATGTAAGTGTTGATGTAATTTGTGGCCTTCACATGTGATATTTGTGGAATGGGTAAGAGAGACCTTCGGTAGAGAGTGAAGTGCTAGTGGTTAGGATGCTACCTGAAGGTCGCAGATTTGAGTCCCAGCCTGGACACTACTGAGGTACCCTTGAGCAAGGTACCATCCCGTGCACTGTTTCCTGGGTGCTGTTGATAGCTGCCCACTGCTTCACGTGTGCAGGTGTGATGGGTTAAATGCAGAGGTCAGATTTTGTAGTGGTGCTTGATGTGATGTGTGCACAATGTGAATATTCATATGAATCAGAACAGAATAATCAACAGTCATTCAGGTGAAGACAAAGGTTTTTAATTCAGCCAGGTGCACCTTAAACTCAAGGGGCAAAAAATGTGAATATTACTCATTCCTGGCAGGAAACTCTTGTGTTTATCAGGTTTCTAGACTGGCGCTGCTTTCTTAATGATAGTTTTAAATGGTTGATGTTAAATTGGTTTACATGTCTGGTTCAGTTACTGAAGCTGACATGCTTTCCAGCTCGTTTGTTTCCAAAGGTATAAGTTATTCAGCTCTGGCTAGGAGTGATGGGTTCAAGATATGTGTTGTTCAGAGAGTTGAATGGGAAGCCAGGATCTACAATGATTGGGAGCCCTGTCACACCACCTATATCTTCACTGAAAATGTCCTGGAAACACCCTGGAAAATGATCAGTAACGGAGACCATAAAAATATGTATTAACATTTAAATTCCTGACTCATCACTAAAGATTTGACAGGTACATATAAAACAAAAATAAATAAATAGTGTACTTTTGAGAGCTCTAATGACTTCAAATGAAGATTATTAAGGCAGTCCATGTTAGCTCTTATTCTTTGTAAGAATTCTTGTGGTATTCTACATATTTCACCATTTTGTAGCATTTTGACACTTTGCAAGTCTGATAAAATAACAACCACATAATCCTTCAACTGCTTTTTCTACAGGCCTACACATTTGATCAAGATGAAAAATGTTAATCGATGATTTTTTTTAATTGACTAAGCATATTTGAATCAGTGTTTGCTGACGATACTTACTACATCTACATCAATGCACTACTACATGTACATCGATGGCTCTATGTTAGTCTAGTTAAAAGTGTGATTATGTAAACAGCATGGTTCTATTTTCATTGTCTGACTACTGTTTTAGTTAGACAAGGCTAAGCACAAATAACTGTGGCCTAAGCCAATACTGGTTGGATAATAATTAGTGATTATTCAGTGATATTCAGACCCCATAGTCACACTGAAAACATTTTACATATTTTAAAGTACTGCATTTACAACAACAACTTTATGTCAGTACAAATATAATTAAAAAAATTAAAGCTCTTCATTTTCTTCCTCTGAGTTCTGCCTCAGAAACCACATTTTTGACATTTTACAGTAGACTACCTCTACTGTAGTCACTTTGAATCTATAAGTGATTTAATTACTCAAATCTGGTATTTTACTTTATTCACAAGCTTAAACTCAAAAGAGATTTTAGCTTTCCATACTGTGTTGTGAGATGTTTTTTTCTTTTAATTTTAAGGGTTGTGCATATAACAGGGACTTTGAATGCAATAGTCTTTCAGCTTATAGTTTATGTTGCGTAAATTAGCTTTGCACAGTACTAGTATACAGCAGCATAATTGGACTCACTTTCAGTATCACTAACTCTTCTAGAGGACTAAATAAAGACTAAAAGCAGATGATTTATGATGATAGTGCCTTGAAAGCCCTGGTGACTCCTGAGCTGGGTCTGGGTGCTGTTTAATTGGCCAGGTGAAACATTCTCTTCTCTTGACTTCATCCTGCAGCTCCTTGGCCCTCAGTAAATTGGTGCTTTGAGAGCATTTGGAAAGTCTAGACTGCTGCCTAATTTGTCTTCTTCATGGTTTGTACTGTTTAGGTATCGGCTTATGAATCCTATCTCCTGATAATGAGAGATGAAATGCTTGTTTGGGGATGATGTTCAGGACCATCAAAGGTTTGTGCTTATGAGACGCTGTTTAGAGTAAAAGTACAGGCCACATGTTTCTGCTGCATTGAAGTGAGGCTATATTGTTGTTGAGCATTCATTCAGGACCTCAATTATTCTTTATTGGCTCTAAGGAGCTGTGAAGAGACTAGAAGCAGAAGGTCATGCAACCCCACCTCAGAAACACATATTGCCTTTGCTTTTTTATTTTTTCTGTCTTTCTGTTTTGTTTGTTATCTGTTTGTGCTGTTTATTCTGGAACTCCTCTGGCACTTTTCCTGGACCTATAGAGAGTATCCTGGGCAGAGGTCAAGCTTGAATGAAAGCTAAGAGTTGTACTGCTGACATTTCCAGGCCATCCATTTGTTTCAAAGCCTACTATGATTTCCATACTGCTTCCTCTGTATATGTTTTGGACATGCAGTAAAAGATCAAGTACACATTCTTGGCATAACAGGTATTTGGACAGATAGACCCCTGGGCTCTGAAGCCTGTACCTCATTGACCTCAGACTGTACATGTGCCCTAATAATTAGGTTTTATATGGCTATTCTTAATCGGATTTGTAGGTCTGTGATTGGACATTCTTTAATTCTGCTCCCAGCTCTCTCTTGAGATGTAAATGAGATCTAGCCATTTGGCTAAGGGTGTTTATAGAGGCAACACTGATATTTATGATCAGGCACTCTTTGTTATGCAAGATAGTCTCCTACCCCCAAGGAGGCCACTAGGCCAGCTGACCAGTGTGAACACCTTAACCTCTGAAGTATAAAAGTCACAGAGTACCATGATAACATACCAAATATGTTCTGTGTATACTGTGTTATGTCATCTAACTTAACTGGTCATTCTGAGTGGCTCCACAGCAGGATGCCTGGTTATTGGCTGGTATAACTGTTTGATGTTCAGGAAGCATAGGGATTGGCCAGTTTGAACATTCGAATGGTAACAGAGATGGTCATTGGTTTCTCTGATGGCTATAAAAGGGTGAGTCACAGATTATCACATTGGAATCATTTCCCTGATGCCATCAGGGTATCGCCCTCTTGACATCGTCATCTTTGCTAATGGCAATCTGTGTAACTTAAGGTAATGTAATGGTAACTATACTAAGTTATCCTTAATGTTACTACTTTATAATAAGCCGTTGTTATTCCGCTAAATGGTTTCCTTTAATGTCGTTAAAGCTATGTTAACGCGGCTGAGTATTCTGCACCTATCTCAGACAGAACCGTCTAGTCTGACGCTCTGGGTCAACATAATCTGAACACATATTAATGTCCTGACCAGCCTCTGAGTTTTATATCACAGTATAATTAGATGCTGGGGTACAGGCTTTAATCCCTGAGGTTAAAATTAATCAAAGAATCAAAAGGCTAAAATAATCAATAACTAAACCAAAAATTATGAAGGAATATAACTGAATGAAAGGCCCAAACCCATCAAGACAAAACAGACCACCAAATAGATAAATAATTGTTAAACCGACACAACTTCTTGGTTCAGTCTAATTTCTTAGAACTTAGTTAATCCAATTTATGCTTATAGTTTATGTTGCATTAAATAGTGTTACACAATACCAGTCTAGAGCAACATAACTGCACTCACTTTCAGTATCACTAACTCTTCTACTACAGGATTACATAAGGACAAAAAAGCTGGGTACTGTTTATTTGGTCAGGTGAGACGGATACATATGCCCGATTAAATAAATAGTTTTTTTTTATTAAATTTTGATTAAAAAAGGCTAGTGCATGTGACAACTTCATGGAATAAGGAAAATTCTTCAAAATTGTTCATGGACTAGCTACAGAGAAAGGTCTGACACCTTTATACCTTAACTGAAAGTGAGATGCCTCTAGCAACAACCAGACAAAAGATCAAATACAGAAACTAAAACGATCAGAAATGTAGAGTGGGGCCATGGTGTGGCATGCTTTGAACGCAAACAATAAGACTTTAAAATCAATTCTGGCGAGCAGTATAAGGAAGCGAATACAGAAATATACAGTACTTTCATGGTTTTTGGTACAGGTAAAAAGCCTTGCGGCTGTGTTTTGGGCCAGGCAAGCCAAGCTTAACTGACAAGTAGGGTTGCAAGACTCAGTTTGGGAGGAGATAAATGTCCATTAATGAATGTCCATTTCCAAATTCTTAAAGGATAAAATATTTTTAAACTTTGCTGTATTCCTGAGACAACCCCAAGAACCAAGGGGAAGCACAAGAATAAAATGGGCCCTAAATGGAACCTTGAGATAACCCACAGGTGATTGTTACTGAAGTGGAGCAGTAATTACCCAATCAAAAGGAAAATGATATACTTTCCAAAAAACCACTTTAGTGCATTACATTGGATGCAAATGCCTTGCTTCAGGCCCAGCAAAATAGCATGATCAATAGAGTCAAAAGCTGCACTCACATCTCAGGGAACTAAGGATGCACACTTACTGGAGTCAGCAGCCAAAAGTAAATTATTCAAAACCTCAAAAAGGGTAGACTCAGTAATGTGTAATGTTCTAAAACCTTTATGGAATTTGTCAAAAATATTATGTGTATTTATTTGAAAATGGGAACAATTGTTTAAGAATCTTCTCAAGAGCTTTTGAGAAAATTGGAAGCTTCAAGATGGGACTAAAATGGTTTGTTGAGTTGAAGGGCTGGACAGGTTAAATTGCTGTTTATTGAAGATAAAATTCTACTATCTGATAGTTGTACTACGACTGTCTACTTAATTTACATCTCTAAGAAATGGAATTGGGAACACATGCAGAAAGCATGTAGTAGGCCTCATATTCAGAATTATTCCAGTTGGCAAAATATGGTAGGGTAATAAAACAGGTTCAAGCTGATTTAAGAAGGCAGGACACATGGGAGTCAAGAAGATCAAAGGACTGAGGAGAGGTATGTGCTCTAATATTTTTTTCAGTAAAGAATTCTTGCACGGCTCTGCGGTAGCCTCAAGGGTGGTAGTGTGTTAAACAGAACTTTGGGACAGTGTGATAGTTTCAACGAAGTATTTTGCTCTTGCTGCTTTACTAGAGCACTGATACATGACTAAACATTTACTGAGACCTTGGTAGAAGACTTTTTTTCATTTACATTCTACACTTCTGTGGTCCTGACAGAGTACATGTGTATGACAGCTTAGTAAGGGCTGATTTTTTTCTGGGCTTCCTGTGTTTGAATTAAGCAACCAGATCTATAATGTTAGTACAAACTGACATAAAATACAGTTTATTGGGTTTTTTGCTGTGGGAAGAATCCTCAAAGGTCAAAAAGGTAAGGTAGCACACAAGCTGAACACTGACTAGCTGTCTGAAGGAGTTATAGAGTGGAATGTATCAAAGCAGTGTTGGTTTGAGGACAGACATGCATGCACCTACCACTTCTGTATGGCTTACTGGCTACCCAAACAATAGTAAGAGGTCCACAGTGTATCCTTCCTCATGAGCTGGGCCAATTACATACTGATTCAGATTAAAATAGTTGTAAAAATAAAAAAATAAAAAATCGAAAATCGAAAACCCACCTACACAGCTTGTGGGCTTGTGATGTTTATCAATGCACACTCAGGACATCCGTGGTTTAATGGTAAGAGAAGTGAACCAGAGGGCAACTGGTTTCCAGTAGGAAAAATGTGAGTGGGATGAGTAAGTGAACACCGCTTCCCCCTCCCACATCCATAGCTGGAATGTTCAAAACCCGAAAACTGCCACCCAGACACTGGTGTGCTGCCCGCTTCTCTGTTTCACTGTTGGTGTGTTTAGGATGGATTAAATGCAGAGGACAAATTCACTACTCGCTGTCCACTGTGTGTGTGTGCGCCATCACATTTTGATTTTCACTTTTACTCAGGAGCACTCAAACACATTTGACACATTTGAGTGCTGACATGTTTGTTCAAAATACTTGGTTGTTGTATTTTTTCAGTTCTACAATTGTATAATATTATAGGATTTAAAATATTTTACATTTATGATTAAATTCATTTAATTAAAGTAATAAAGAAAAAATACTTGAAAAGTAATTGGATTTATTTTTAAAAAGCATTTTTTTAAAATATATAATATAAAAAGCATTTTTCTTTTAAATAAATAAACGCTATGTTAATACCATCCAATAGTCTGTGATTGATCATCAGAATCAGAATCATGTTTATTGGCCAAGTGTGTGAGTGAACACACACAAGGAATTTGTTTCCGGCCGATGGTGTCTCTCAAGTACAGTGTAAAAAGTAGTAAGAACACAGTACAACAAATGT
>JBBPDA010129624.1:0-23713 GCA_037974385.1 Arnoldichthys spilopterus | reverse complement strand
CAGTAGTGCCCGGGCTGGGACTCGAACCTGCGACCTTCAGGTCCCAAAGGCAGTGTCCTAACCACTAGGCCACCACTACCCACAGGGCATAAAATCCTAATGTTTAAGACTTTTTAAGGCCTTAAATCCAAATGTAAAATTTTAGACATTTTAAGAATCAATACTCTGAATAAAAAATTTTAAAGGGTTTCTGCAAAGTCCCTAATGGGCTTTGGAAATAGTCCAGTACAGGATAAAATGATGCTATTGTGAACTTGAAATGTGAAGAACCAAACCTTTTCAAAAGATAATGCTTGTTTCTGCATCCGGGCTTTGAAAGCTGCAGAAGCAGGCAGCTCACAAGCAACAAAAAGCAGACATCATTATTGGCCCATGAAATACCTCGATGATCAGCATGAATGAGCTGTCTCAAGGAACCACTGGGCACAACAATTATACATTCTATAATAATAAATTATTATTATTATTATTATTATTATTATTATTATTATACTCAATGTGTAAAATTAAATATTAATTATACCTATATTATAATAATTATACATACTGGATCCACTAGCAGTGCTAGCTTACATCAGTCTATTTTAATGCCCACTTCTGACATTTCTCAAAAATCTGTGTTTAGATGTGAATAAATTTAAAAATGAATGTCTTAAACACAAATAACATTTTGAAAGCAATACATGTGCAAGAGTAAAAACCTACACACTTTAGAGGTAGCTGTGGCCTAATGGTTGAAGAAGCGAGCTTGTGTCCGGAGGGTTGCTGGTTCAATCTCCAGAACAGGCAGGAAAAATTAGCATGGACTAACAGTAAACACTCTTAAACAGCTCCTTTCCCTGCTCACATTAATGGCAGAAGGGCCCTTAGGCAAGGCAGTTAACCCCCATGCTGCCCAGGTGCAGACTGTGTGTTATGCTTTGACTGCAGGTATGAATACCTGCTTCAGATATTAACGAACATAGGAAACAGTGAAAAAGGCCCATTAACTACTTGGTTCACCTCAAATGAAGACCAATGTGCATGCGTGTACCTTCAGACAGAGTTGTAGCGTGGCCTCCAGGTTTGGCCTCAAGTATTTAGGGGCAGTGTCTGCGATTTCCACCAGAGATTTCAACACCGAGTCATCTCCTTGATAACAGGATTCGTTAACTGCCTGGATTAAACAGGTAAATGTCATTTTGCAGTCAGGCCAATTACTGGAGGAAACAGCTTCACACACAACTGCTTTTAAATAAACTATGAATGATGTAATAAGTCCTAAGGAAAAGTAGCAAGACATTTTCTCTTAATTTTTCAAGCACCACAAAGTAATACTCTTGAGAACATTTATTCATTTGGCTCATCATGAACTTTTCCAGACGGAGTGTAAACAAATGAATGAAAAAAGAATAAATAACCTGAAGAATGCCTGGCAGGAGGTCAGAGAAGTGTTTAAGTAGCGCAGTGTTGCTTTCGTTGGACAGAATAAAAGAGGCAGTTGCACGTGCTGCTAGGGTCCGAATCTAAAAGCACATTATAAAACATATTTAATAATACATTATTGCAATTTTTCCACAAAGTTACTCCCACAAAGACTCTCCAACATCTTGTTCAAAGCCAAAAGAGCAAAGGCTGGTCTTGCTGCAAAAGTGGACCAACTCCATGTTAAGAATGGGACGTCAAAAGTTCCTGTGGGTATAACTGCAAAGTGTCCCAATACTTTTGACCACATACATACACTTCCCCAGTAAAGGCCGCCATTGAAGAGAGTGCCTGGATCAGAATGAACATGGCCCATATACCTTAGATTTTATTATGCTGTTGCTACAAAAACAGGTTCAGCAGTCGAGCTGCTAAAAACCTAACACCTTTTTCGAAAATGGCTCATTGAGATTGTGTTGAACCAACCTGTGGGTTCTCCTGATCCTGCATGCATTGCACCAACATGCGCTTGATAACCTCCATATAATGTTGCTGCTGGTTGCCAAAGATCCCCGGAAAATTCCTGTACATAGAATAAAGCATTAATATGAGTTAATATGATATATGATATATTAATATGATTTTTTTTAAATACAAATGTTAATTTTGCATTTTTATAAATGAAGGACTTGACCCTCACCAGAAAATATGCAGTGCAGCCTCCCGTAGAGCAACATTCTGAGAGTTAACGGAGTCAAACAGGAACTTGAGAATTTCTGGCCACTGATTGTTTCCATCATCATCTTCATTGATAAAGAAAAGACACTGGATTATTTGAGTAATAAGGCAAATATGCCACACAACTACTAGTCCAGACACTGGTTATGTCTTGCCTTGACTACTGCAACTCGCTGCTGGCCGGTCTACCTGCAACCTCAATCAAGCCACTCCGGAGGATTCAGAATGCAGCAGCTCGGCTGATCTTCAACCAGCCAAAATCACACGACACCACTACTTAGCTCCCTGCACTGGCTCCCCATCTCTGCCTGAATCAAGTTCAATTCCTTGATGCTCACCTACAAGATCATCGATGGATTATCTCCTGGCTACATGAAATCACTCGTACAAACATACACACCCACCAGGTCACTCAGATCAGCGAGGGAACAGCGGCTGGAGATTCCATCCCCTCATGGAATCAAGCACCACTCCAGACTCTTCTCCTTCATTGTTCCTCTCAAGACTCAACTGTTCCGCTCCCACCTCACCACATAAGCCTAATGGTCACATATGAACTTTTGCTACCCGATAATCAACCAGATGTCATCCAGAAAATAATGCTCCACTTAGTCTTTACTGTAGTTTTTACTGTAGCACTTGTCAACTGTTATATTGTAGTAGTTTCTGTAAGCATCTGGCATATGTATCCATTGTTGTAGCGGTTCTCTGTAGTTAGTGTAAGCACTTGGCATATGTATGTATTATAGTAGTTGCGTCTGTTATTTATTTCACAACTACGAGAAATGCGTTGGTCTTCTTGTAGCACCACCTTCAGTATTACTCTATGCAATGCGAATGCTTAATTGTTTCCGCTGTCCTGGAAGTCGCTTTGGATAAAACCATCAGACAAATCAATACATGTTAATGTAATGTAAATGTGAATATTCCCGATTTGAAAAGCATTGTGGGTCATTGTCAACTTAAGCAATCAGACCATGTGGCAATTTCCTGGAGTAAAAGGTTGGTTTGTCAGTGTGTCGTCTTGAAAACCATGCATTTCTCATGCTCTGGTCAGTGAACTAGTGTACATAGTGTGTATATAGATTCAGCTGTGTGTGGTGTCACTGTAGACCAACTAACCAAGCAGATTGCGGGACAACTCCGCCGCTACGTCGCAGACCTTCTTACGAATACTGGAAGAACTGTCCATTTGGATGCTGGCGAGCAGCTCTGTTTTAATGGCCATCTGAATATCTACAGTCAGGTTTGGATAGACTTCTTCAAACGCTGAGGACAACAACCGCCGCAGCAGGACAGCAGCCATCTGCCTAACCTGTTAGAAAAGGTGGATATGGAGAACAATTCAACATAAAAAAAAAATTGTCCCTCAGAATGATAGAGGTTTAGAAAAACACTGTACAGTTTGGCATGAAAATCCTATGACACATATGTCTGTACAAAGTGCCTTATAGAAAAAAAATCCAAAAAGCTGCTGACGTTGATACGGACATAAAAATCATCTGGGTTTGGCAACAGAGAATCCCAAAAAGAAGCATGCACTCCTGGATAACATCTGCAGACACGTCAGAAGAATGACCTGGTAACTCACAGCTTTCGTGAAGCATAGGAAATAAGTGAAGCCCTAAAGAATAACGCAAATAATTCTTAGAGGTGGCACTAACTTTTGCTGCTTTACTTTCACCCCTTTCTCTCCGGTTCATCCCAAACCAGCTGGACCGAGAAGTCTGAATACTGTGCTGCTCTTCCATGAACTGAATCTACTGCAGAGTTATTCTTTTCTAATGTTGTGGCTCATTATCTTTACTGTGTGTCTGTGTTTCTGGCCTCTTCCTCCTCATTGTGATAGTGATATACAGCACTACTTCCTGCTCTAAAGCACTGTGCTAATGATGTCGCAGAGGCTGTAGGAACATGTTCCAGCTCTACCCATGTTCACACAAGGGTTTTTAGGTCATCAGCAGAAGTTGGGGGCTCCTGTGGGAACTGCTTGCATTATCTTTCAAGGCTTCACTTACTTCCATTGCTGCAGGAAATCTAAGTGCACCAGTTTCTTAATGCTTGAGGACAAGCCTGTTTATAAAATTAACAATATTTCAGTTTTTGTGCCAAACTTTATTTATGAAGCATTTATTTATTGTAATGACTTTTGAATGACTAATGAATTTAGGGTCATTCACTGTAATTCTACCTGCTAAGATTTCCAGTAAAAACTGGAAAACCTGAGCGTCCTAAAACTTTCCACAAGTAGTATATATATGACCAACTACATTCTGAATATATTTTCATCTAAAATAAATTTAGATGCGTTTTTAATTCATCCATTTTGAGGGGGGGGGGTGTACTAACTGCACACCAATATGGCCACTAATGTTAAAATAAAAGCAGCTTTGATCAAAATAGCAAGAGAGTATGAAAGAGAGCAGAGAAAAGACAACCGCAATGACAAACAGGTTCTTCTCTTCTGCGCATTGCTGTTCGCTCCCTTAGTTGGACTAGAGGTGTGTTGCACAATTCATGTGGCAACTTTTGTTAAGAAATCTGATGATTCACAGGTGATCACCCACACAGTGGTGTCCCAGGGCATCACTATTCCTATGCCAGACCTGCAGGTCCTCGGCAGGCACACATACCTGACAACTCTACAAGCATTTACAAACCCCGTTTCTGGAAAAGTTGAGATTTTTCATAAAAAGCAATAAAAACAAGGATGTATGATTTATTCGTTCAAACTTTTAAATGGTAGAAGTTTACAGAACAGATTTTCAGGGTTTTCATTGATAAATGGGACAAACCCCGAATTCCTTCCTGAAACGCATTCCACTACAACATTTCTTTACTGAACACAACCATGTGAGTTTGAGAAAACTGGACATACCTCTTCAGCAGCAGCTGCATCACGGATGGCCTGGAGTAATAAAGTGATTTTTGTTGCTCCAGGGATGGTGTCATACGTTTCCTACATTAAAAAAAATATAAAAAATTAGGTTTGAAGACATAAGTGCAAGTGTAACAGCATCTGAAAGAGTGTTGTAGAAGTTATGAAGCCTGTCACTTCAAAGATGTGCCTGAAACTAAACTCATGGACTATCTGCTCTTAAATGATAACCATGATTGTTCAGCCCTGCTCTGCATGACCAATCGATCTTATATTAAAACTGCAATTTGAAGGAGTGCAATTTTAAAATCATGAGGGCAGCGATACTCTAGAGTATCCAACATGGATTTTAATTGTAATAAAGTTCTTCTGAACTGGTTGAACCAGCCTGGCACCTTACATTTAGCACTCAAGCCTCAAGACCGATTTCAGGAACTAGCAGCGATAAAAGCAACTGCTTGTTCGGCCTCACTTTAGTCCATTCTGCAGCTTACTTTTTGCGAGGAAATACAGAAATCAACTGTTAGTCATTTTTCCCATACAAGCCAAACACGCAGCTTTAGTTTAACTGCAGAAACTCTTCTACAGCTTTGCCTGAAAATATGGCACATCGGCCGACTTACATTCTTTAACGCGTCGCTTGACGAATTGACACCTAGCCATTATTATAAGCTATTAGAAGAGGAGCAAACATCTGGCCCTGAAAGGACATGACGTTTTCAAACTCGTCCCTGTTCCAATGCAAGACTAATTTAACAAAAACTAAGACTCTTAAGTGTGATCAATTGTACTAAATGAAGGACCGTACTAAATTTAGAACTGGGGTGTACGCAGTGTGCCGCATTACTGTGCTTCGGTTTAACTCGAATTTTATGTGTTTATAGGTAGGAATCAGCAGATGAACAAATACATGGCATATCAGAAGCAGCCGACAAATTCTTCAATGGACCGTTCCTACTTTTGTGCAAAATCTCAATTTACAACCTTTAACTCCTTAACCACGCAGCGACAATAAAGAATGAAGTTACACTCGTATACACAAAGTCTTAAACCAAGTCAGGGACATGCAAAACTAATGCATAGTCGAGCAAACAAGGAGGACACTGGATTTCCACTTTGAGTATCCCAACATCCCATTTCATTATGACACCATATGCAATGTGCATCCACCAGTACAGGGGGTTGTCCCAGTTTCGACGCAGGTACAATCAACACTCAAATACGGTCATGCGCTTTGTCAAAGTCATACTTCCCCATAACACCCAAAACCACAAGACAATTTCCATTGGACGACGGAGTCCAGGCGTCTCCAGAAGGGCAGGGCAAGTGGAGTGTTCCAGGCGTGCAGTAAAGAGTACCTACCGAAAGCGATCCAAGGAAAGACAAACTGGTGAATCGGTTACCAGCTCATGAGCACCCGAGGCTCACTGATGCATGTGGGGAGTAGCCGGTCTGGTCTGATCCCACAGAAGAGCTACTGTGGTATAAAAAGTGGATGTAGACTGATAAGGGGTCAGAACACACAGTACTCTGGGTGGGAGGGTCAGTTGAGGCCTAATGGCTAGAGAAGTGGGTTTGTGGCCCAAAAGGTCACAGATTCACCGTCCCAGCTGCTCCACTGTGTGTGTGTGTGTGTTTCCCTTGACTGAGTAGAAAAATGCAGAGATTGCGCTTCACTACGTGCTGTAGCGGTCAGAGCTGATTGGGCAGCGCGAACGGGGAACTACTCCATATCAGGAAGGTGGCGATGCTGTTCTGGCGGACGGGTGTGTGTGACCGGGTTGGGCCGCGATGAGGACCAGGGATTCCAGCGGAGCGGCGACTCTACCGGCGCGTCGGCCGCGGGCATTGTCCGTAAACAAAAGAAAACGCTGACCACAGAGGGGGGGACGGGGCCTGATAAGGCAGTTGTTCACATCAATAGAGAATGGTCCCACCCGTGGCGACGCTTTTTTGTTCTTTTTTAGCGGGGATACGTGTTTAATCACAGGGAACAAAAAGGCTTACCCCGTTAAACCTCCATGGCTAAGCTCGCGAGTGCGAAAGCAGCGATGGGCGAATGTGTTTGGCGTAGTAAAAAACGTTCAAACAAACCACAACTGTGTAACGGTACCTCTGATTATTTTTGCAAGATCAACTGGATGAAAAGGCCCCCCCCAAAAAAATAATAAAAAACGGCGGACCATGAGCGAAACACCGCTGACTTGTGACGAGTTTCGAAATTTGCCGCTTGGAGAAGACGCTCCCTCCCTCCTCGCGGTTCCCGCCGGGGCTCCCGCTCCCACCTCCGGACAACGGTCCCGATCCGTGTGGCCACACCGTGCACCTCGCCGTTTCCGACGGACGGCCCGTCGGCTGAAGCCTGACCAACACTCACCGGCTGGTGATCCCGGGTTAAGCGCGGCCGAGGAGAACTGTACTAAGAGCGGACGCGCAGTGGCGCCTGCGTGATCGAGCCGCTATAGCCTTCACCAGCGCGTCTCGGCCCGGCGGCTCTGCGCCAGCGGGTGGAAACGTCGCGGGTCAGGCACAAAACGGACTCGGCAGAGATTTTAAGCCGCGCGGCCGACGCTACGCGGAGAAACGTGCGAACGGACGCGGCTCGCGCTCTGGCCAACGTGCGTAGCGAGCTAGCGCCGAGCGCGTCGTCGCCTCTCGCGGGCGAAAACACGGGGGAGAAAATCTGTCCGGCGACGCGAACATCTGCCACGGCCGGGAGAGAAATACGTAACGAAGCGAGGGCGATAAGTGTGGCTAGCGCACGCGGCCCACATCGCTGTGGTTTAGCGAGCTACGCGGAACACGTGGGGCAGGGCCACGTCGGGACGCGGGGCACCGGAGCGCCCGAAAACACGCACGGCCCGAGATCAGACGCGCTCGGCGCTTCGGCAAACACAATCCGTACCTCCGACTGCTTCCTGACGTTGTTATCGGGGCTCATCAGGTTCCCCAGTAGGAGGTAGAACTGCTGCTGCTCCGCCATTGCAGTGGGATCCAGAAAGAAGCCAGGCGCCGCGGGAGGAGCGAACATAAACCGGCCGGACACGCCAACTCTTACACGGCCGGAAGGAGGAGTGAGGCGCCAACGCCACACCCCGGAAGTAAAAGAGCGCGCTACTACGGCGACAACTCGGGGCCTTACGAAAATATTCTCATGTTTGTAACGTCACGCTTTATGTTTGTTGTCCGTCTCAGTCGGGGAGCGCTTCCTCATCATGTAAATATGGACACCGAGCCAGTCCGAGGGCTGTGGGCTGAACGATATATCGTGTGTAAATTGTTATCGCAGTATCGGCCTCGGCGTTACTGATACGCTGGCTGCAATATGCAAATGAGCCCCTACCCAATCACAGCACTTTTTCCAGGCGAAGGGGCGGGGCTAAACTGCTGTTATAATAAAGCTGCTATAAAATGTTAACATGTTGATTTTGTAAGTTAACGAAAACTTTGAGGTAAAAACGGACTGTTTTCAAGCTCCTGTGTGGATGGTGGTGTAAACATTTAGATGCTATAACAATATTTACACACTTAAGAATGAAAGTGAATATTTGTCATTGTGAACACACTCAAGCGTCACAACAAAATGTGACCTCTGCATTTAACCCGTCACACGTGGAGCAGCGGGCAGCTACCAACAGCGCACGGGGAGCAGTGTAGCGGGACGGTACCTTGATCAAGGGAACCTCAGTAGTGCCCGGGCCGGGACTCGAACCTGCAACCTTCAGGTCCCAAAGTAGTAGTAGTAGGTTTTATTGTCATTTCTACCATATACACAGTATATAGTAAAAAAAGAGCAACAATACAACTAAATTAAACTAAACAACTAAACTAAAAGTAAACAAGAAATACAACGAGACAACGTTCAGTGCAATTGGCAGTGGAGCAGGGGAGATGTGCAATGCAGTTGTATCAGCATAAGAAAACCGTGACAGAGTATGTCCTGTTTTACACAGAATGTGTAGTATGAGAAAAGAGTATATTAACTGGTTATTAAAGTCTGAATTGTCAGAGGGGGTTGGTGGTGTGTGTATGTATTTTTTAATGCTGAAAGGCCGTGTCTTAACCACTAGGCCTCCACTGCTCAAGCCTTTGTAATGAAATAGCTAGATAGTCAATGTTATTTACCTGTCAGATGAGTAGTGAAAGTAAGCTGAGTGTCTTGGCCGTTTCCCCTTATTTCTGATGAAAATGTGAGCTGTTGATACAAATCCAATTTTCAGAAAAGTCGGTAAATTTTTCCAAAATGCAATAAAAACAAAAATGTGAAGCTTACGTAGCTGACAAATGTACAAAGAAAATATTTGTTTAAATACTTTTACTGACCAACTAAATAGTGTAATGTAAATATATACAAATTTAGAATTTGATGCTGCAACACACTCAACAAAAGTTGGCACAGAGTTAAAATGAGATTGAAAAGTGCATATAATATTTCAGTAACACTGATTTGAAAGACTCCACCTTGACCAGACTAACTGGTAGCAGGTAAGGTGTCATGACTGGGTTCAAAAAGTAGCATCCATCAAAAGCTCAGTCTTTGCAAACAAGGGTGGGATATGGCACACCCCTTTGTGCCAAAATTTTATATAAATATGCAATGCAATAATATTGTGAAAAGATTCCAAGAAATTCAAAGACATCTTGGTGAGCAAAGAGCAAGGTTGAGAAACCACTGCTGAATGCATGTGACCCTCGGGTGAGACTGCCTAATAAACCGTCATGTTACTGTGAAAAATATAGTAACCAGGGCTTGGGAGGACTTTAGGAAATCATTGCCACTTAACACAGTTCATAGCTGTTTTAAAAAATGCAACTTGAAACTGTATTACACAAGGAGGAAGCCATACATTACCTTTATGCAGAAATGCTGTTGAGTTTTCTGGGGCTGAGCTGTGGAAGTGGATGTTCATACTTATTTCAGCAGAACAATGCCAGATCACATTTTCAATAGGACACAGATCTGAATTGCTGACAGGCCAGTCAAGCACAAACACTCTGCGTATCTGCGAAGCCACAAATGCAGAATTGGGCCTGGCATTGTTTTGCTGAAATAACCAAGCGCCTATAAAGAAAAAAATTCACCTTGAGGCCAACATATGTCTCTAAATTCCGAATATACACCTCTCTGCCAACAGCACTTTCACACATATGCAAGTCGTGGGCAATGATGCACCCCTATACCATTACAGGTGTTAGCTTTTGCACCTTTTGCTGATAAGAGTTTGGAGAGTCCATTTCAATCATTTAAACTCATTGTTTCCTGAAAGCAAGCTAAAACTTATATGTATATGTTTAATATGCAGTTTGAGATCACTTTGAACCATCCAACACCCTGCTCACTGAAAGACAATGTTGTGAACATGAAATTTAAGTTTTGTATCTTTCCCTGACTAGGTGGACACGTGTACGTGGACTGGGTAGGAAGAAAACACTTTCAAGCTTTAAAAAAGTGTTAGTGTTGGAAACAGGAAAAATGGGCGCATGTGAGGATCAAAGTGGGCAAACTGTTAAGAACAGAGGATTTGTCAGAGCATTTGCAAGACAGCCGAGCTTGTGGCGTGTTCCATGTGTGCAGTACTTAGTGCCTACCAAAAGCAATCCAAGGAAGGACAAACCAGTGAAGAGGCAACAGGCTCACTGATACACATTGGGACTGAAGGCTTGACTCCCTGCTCTGATGCCTCAGAATAGCTACTGCAGCATCAATTGCTGAAAAACGTTGTGCCGTCAGAACCCACCATGCATCACAGCCTGCGGTGTATGGGGCTGTGTAACAATACCAAAAGCAACTACAATGGGCATGTGAGCATTAGAACCTGATCCTGGAGCATTGGAAGAGGGTGGTCTGGTTAGAACAGACAGGCTAGCCTTCACTCCCCACATGAATCAGTGAAGGACCGCTTTTGGTAGGTACTAACTACTGCATACTTATTTATATGCACTCCCCGGCTCAGCCACAGGGGGTCTCTGTTTCACAAGTGTCTGCTTGGCTGGATAACTCTTTATGCAGCAACATTTTGTACATGCACAGTCTCACCCTAAATAGAAAGGACTGTTGTCTGTAGATTTAGCAGGCTCTGGAGTGATGTGTAGTGGCACATGCTCGAATAGTGGCCAGGGTCCTCTGTCTGTGCAACTTTTAAATCAGTACAATGGATTAAATCAAGTGTGCTGATATAATATATGCATGGGTGGAGAACACCAAAAAGTATCTGTATTTAGTCGTACATGAATGTTTGTGGACCATTTTGAATTTTGTATATTTCTGCATAAATGTTACCAAAAGCATTTAGTCCTAAAATTAGATTTTTTAAAAATCTAATTAAACAAAAGAGATAAACATATTACACCTTATTAAGGAATATGATTTTAAATTGCATATCTGTCATTGACAAAAGTGTGTGACCCTCTAGAACTAGCATTCAATTTGAAGATGAAATTAAAGTCAGGTGTTTTCAATCAATGGGATGCAAGTCAAGCATGAGTAAACATGCAAAGAGATTTGTGTGACATAGACATTAATTGGTAAGTTAGCTAGTGAGGTATAATGATTGGGTAGAAATGTAGCATTCATCAAAGGCTCAGACTTTGCAAGTGAGAATGGGTTGTGGCTCACCCCTCAACATTCATGAGAGATTTGTTAGACAGTCCAAAGTTTCAACATCTACAGTACATAATATTGTCGAAAGACATCTCAATGTGTCAATTTTTTTATGTCAATTAAAAAAAACTTATCAGGCTGGAAAAAGATAGAACTCCACAGTCAGACAGTTTGTGTACAAATGGAGAAAATGAAAGACCATGGATACTCTCTCCAGTGGTGATCAACCAAGAGCATAGGAACTGCATTTCAGCTTAAGAAAGTTATCCCATTTGTAAAACAGGGTGGCTTCATAATGTTTTTGTCGAATTATTATTTTTGTCTAATTGATTAATTGGGCTCTCTTGAACTACTTGATCATTTTTCAAAATTTGTTATCTTTTGGGTCCAGAATTTTAGAAATGTAAACAATTCTAAGGGGTTCACAAACATTCCAGCACCACTGCAGTACTGTTTAACAATAAGTTCTGCATACAGTACAACGTAAAACTATACAATTTTTGACTAAATACAAAGGTTTCTTTGTTTCATTTGAGGGGAACTGTAAGCTAAGCCTTTATTGTGGTAATTTAACAGTATCTGTAAAATAATATGTTCCATGTATTCATACACCATTATATCATTTACTCTTGTATGTTAACAGCATATTCCCAGCAGCCTTTGTGGGAGCTATCACAATATATTCATATCCATAACAATTGCCAGTACTAAAATTCCCTAGTAAAGCATTGTGTTTATTTGTATCCTGCTGACACTATGTTAACAAATAACAGTATTTATACACAAAAAAGAAAGAGAGAAAATGATCAACCTGCATTTTTTTTCTTTTCAAGGCGGGAGCTCATTGGAGATTTAAAGGGAGGGTCATGTGTATTAAATACATGGAGCACCATAGATGTTAAGGAAACACAAGAGAGCACAGCTGAGGTTACAGCGTTATTACTGAGTGAGTATTTCTCCACAGACCATGGTGGATAGAGATTTTCTATATGCATACTAACATAAACTGTTTTACATAACTGAAATAATGACTCACGTAGAAATATAATATATAAAATAAAAAAAAGAAAGTTATGAGGGTAAATGAAAGGGGAGAGTAAAATATATTACATCATTAAACAGAATCCAGAGAGCAGAAGGATTTATGTGAATTTATGTAAAATGTCACAGAGAAATCTTGTTAGAAACATCTGTGAATTATGGTGTGAATATGTTTTGGGCATTTTTGCTTCTGGTGGCTGTAGAAACATGAAAAAAACAAATTGGGCATAAAAACATAAAAATTATTTTATTTGGCCTACAACAATTGCCTAACTCTCTAACATTCTACCCCCAGAAAGGTCAAGAACTATGAACAACAGCGTGATTGGTTCCAGTGATAACTGCACCAATATTGTGTACCTCATGAAGCGTCACTACCTTCCTGTTATGTACGGTATCATTTTTGTAGTGGGTCTACTGGGTAACGTGACTTCACTACTGGTTTACCTGGCAAAGGTACATCCCTGGAAAAGCAGCAGCATTATCATGTTCAACCTGGCCACCACTGACCTGTTGTATATGCTGAGCATGCCATTTTTAATATACTATTATGCCAGGGATGACTCCTGGACACTAGGGGATTTCATGTGCCGCTTTGTGCGCTTTGGCTTCCACTTCAATCTCTACGGCAGCATTCTCTTTCTCACTTGTTTGGCTGTATTCCGCTATGTGGCTGTTGTGCACCCTCTTCAAGCAGCCAGGATTCAGAAAAGGCGATGGGGCTTACTTGCCTGTGTTCTGACCTGGGCTCTGGCAGCTGCCCAAATGGCACCCATCTTCAATTTGTTCATCACTGTCAAAGAAAACAACATTACCTACTGCCTGGATCTAGCCAGCAACACAGCAAAAGAAGTTTGGGGGTATAGTTGGATGCTGACAGTGCTGGGCTTTTTTCTACCCCTAGTAGTGGTATGTGTATGTTACATGTGCATAGCAAAAGAGTTAGCCAGAGGTCCACACATTCACAGCAGGTGCCGTATTCGTGCAAGGAGGCTCATTGCACTGGTGATTATCTGTTTTGTGGTTTGTTTTCTTCCCTACCATGTACTGCGCACATTACGAATATACACGAGACTCATTCCGGATGCCTCCTGCATGCTAGACAGATGGGTACATGCTGTTTATGTGATCTCAAGGCCAGTGGCAGCATTAAATACTGTCTTCAACCTGGGTCTATACACACTGGCTGGCGATCGCTTTAAGCAGGCATTTTTGAATCTTTTTTTTTCAAGCAAGAACTGCAGAAGAGAGACATTTATAAATGCAATGAGTGGCCCGCACCAGTGGAACTGAGGTTTTTAATGAAATATTGGATTGTTTATAATCAGACATTGTTTTTTTGTTATTTAATGTTCTTCCAGTACACATAGTCACTTTATATTAAAGGCATATAATGGCACATAATGTTTTTTGACATTTTACTGTAAACAAAGATATGTTAAAAAAATAAACTAATATAAAAATAGGAAATGGTTAAATGGTTAGATGGTTCCTCTGTTGGACTCACAGTTTCAAAATGCCCATTAAATCAAATTTTCAGTGGAAGTAAAGGTATGAAACTGTCTGGGCCATTCAAGTAACTTCATGCTCTTTTTTTCAAAATCAATCAATTATTCAATGCATTTAAACAAGCAAACATTTCACCCTCTTTAATGCAGTGCTCAGTAATAAATGTAAAATATTTATACAAATTTGACACAAAGAAAAATACCTTTGTTCAATCATTTATTCAACAAAAATATTATCAGATGCAATATTATTTAGTGAAGAAAGTTGGTATACTCTTGGCCTCAGAAGCAAGTGTTGCCACCTTTAGCAGAAATAACAAGGAATGTTGCATGATTGTCCACTCGAATGCTAAACTTTATGACCACTTTTCCATTCAAAAATTCATTCACTTGAGTTCAAGATGTTTGAGGGTTTTATTGCAATGTTTTTAAACTGCACAAAACATTGCAGCATTTAAAAAACTTAACCCCTCCTTTCTTCTTCTTTTGCCATTTCTTGCTAGTGTGCTTAGGATCATTGTATCACTGTTGAAAGATCCACCTACAGATTAACTTCAGCTTTTGGACAGATGGCCTTATGTTACCTTCAAGCACTCTTTGATATGATATATACATGTAGCTGAATTAATGACTATAAGCTGTCTAGTCACTGAGGCAGTAACCCCAAGTCATTTTCACCACCCTACTTCATAGTTGCTGTGAAAAAGCTATCTATACCAGCTGTTCACTGTTACTGTGGCCAGACAACTTTGTCTACATTTTTCCAAAAGGCCTGGTTTTTGCCAATATGCTCTTTGGCAAACTGTATTCTTACTTTAAAGCAGAGCAAAGGTTTTCCTTGACATGCTTCCCATGCAGGTGAAATTCCTTCTGATTGTAGATGTATGCATTTATTTTTGCATCAAGTAGTCTCAGTTTCTCAGAGTTTTTTAGATCTAGGCACGATGACACCACACACTCCAATAGAAAATAGGACCCCAGACCATGTATGCCAGGTTTAAATAAGACAGGTTCCATCTACAGGAGTTCTTAATCAATGACACCTAATCTTGGAACACCTGATTTTAATTTTATGAACCTGAAAGTGTGATAATTGCAAGTGTTATTTGTTTATTTGAATTTATTTTATATCGGAGTTTAATGACCTTTATTTGTAAGCATTATATATAAGAAGGTAAAATGTGTGTAAAATCTGCTTCTTCAGATATGCTAAAACAAATTCATCAATTTTCTTGAGATGTACTTTTTTGTATTGCAGCTTCATTCATGTTTACTTGATTACGTATGATGTCTTACAATCATTTATTATTATTGTTTACAACTATTTAACTATAGAAGCAGGTCCATATATTGATTTTCCCAACTCTATATTTAACTATGGTACAATCTTTTCACAACAAAACAAACCAATAATCCCAATACAATAAATACTATATATATATATATATATATATATATATATATACACCTGTAGTGCAATTGAACAATCTTACAATTGCTGTGTTCCTTTCATGTGTTGTTTAATAATGTTGTCCCTTACAATTTTTAGATTTTTCTTTGGCTCCTTGCTACTTCTTAACAAATGGTAATGTCTATTATGACATAGGTGCATGAGAATATTTTTACATCACTTAATTTTTCAGCATTAATATGTAGAGCTTGGTTTATTTTTGTTACCTTTACACATAATGTATGTAAATTTCAGTTTGATATCTAAATAATGTCTTACTGATACCTCAGTTAGTTTATTATTGTTTTTTTTATAATGCTTACAAATACATACCTTTATTCATATTTAGAAGTACAGAGTAAAGAAAAATGTAGATATATTTGAAGTGTATGTATGCACCGGAAGAAAATAAATATTTTCAGAAACTCCCTTTACAACATTTTAGTCCGTAATATGTACAATATCTATGAAGCATCAGTGGGACTGGTATTTTTCAAATAAAAAATCTTTAGCAGATCTCACTGATATCCACTGTTGTTACCTCTGCTTCAAATCACAATATTACTCTGTTTTATTCAGTTATTTCAGTTTAAAATGCCATTTTATAGAGCTGGACTATGTTGTTTCAGCTTGTCACAGAAATGGAACCGAAAATGACGAATGAGCTTAAATAGTAAAATTTCTCATTTTAAAAATTTTAATATTAATTTCCAGTTTTGACAAAAGGATTTATGTCAGCTTATCATTTGTTATTCTCACCAAAAGAATGCATTTAAGAGCAGAATAATTGCAAACAACTTATAGAATCAAGAATATGAAAGGTAACTTGTTGCATATAAACAAAAACATTAAAATAAATAAATAAATAATAAATACAAATATAGAATCAAATACATGCAAGATTCATGTTTCAAAAAATAAATGGTAAAATATGTTTAATATGAAAAAATGCATTGCAAGCCTGTAATGCATCAAGCAAGGGGAAGTCAGAAAACTGATACTATGGATTTACTGTAAGAAACCTATTGTCAAGCAATGCTGTTGAAAATGGGTTTTCAGAAACACAATTTAAATAACTAAGACAAATACACTAATTAATTTTAAAAATATATTAAAATGCTTGTTAATTTATAACTATTATTAAATACTTTCTTACTTAATTACTTACTATTATATCTCACATGTCACAGTAGACGGCTATGAGGATAAGCCAGGATAAGCCTGGGATATTCCTGACAGTTGATATCTAGCAATTTCATGAGTAAAACTTACAAAAGAAAGAGGATCTTTAAGTAGCATTTTGGGTAAAAGTTGTATGCTTAATTGATTCCTAAAGAGGTGAAGGTTAATTAGAATCTTTGGTATCCAATAAAATAAAATAACGTAATACTGGCCTATATAAATACCAAGATCAGATACGTTGCAAACTGAATTCAAAATAAACAATTTCTTTAGTGTAGGCACCTCACATATGGAAAAAACACAAGGGAATTTACCAAGGAGCAAGTGTGCTATAACATGATACCATGTTACATAAACCTAGATTAAAACAATTGTGTAAGGGGATACTATTGTATGAGAGGATGTGTTCTCTACTGGCATGCAGTAGAATCAAAACCAGCAGAAAAGTTGAAAAGTTTAGTCAAAGAACCCTTGAAATAAATTTTGTGAAAGTAAACAACAGAATATTAAATGGTACCTTGTTGCCAATAGACAAACATTGGATTCAGTTGTTCTGACTTGTAATTTATTAGTTGAATGGCTAATAAGTACTATAATTTATTACCTAAATCAAATGTATGATTTAGATCATTTTTAACACACAATTAATGAGTATATGACCTAGTACCTTGTATTTCAACAATTATCCTCGCTATATAATCTTATATTGTCTCCGTACTTGTAATAATTAAAAGTTAACTTCTGTAATGTACCTTTCAAGTATATTTAATTACACATGATTACATATTACCCTTATCCATTTATATTATGCATTATATATTATATTTATATAATTATTTATTTTTTATATATTTATTTTACATTATACATTATATATTATATATATTATATAAGCAGATGCAAGTGTTACGGTATTTGAAAATGGTTTATTCATACAGACAAACTAACACTAAGGACAGAACTTGGACTAAGAGAACCGACTGGGCTAAAACAAACATGGGACATTATAAAGAGACACAAGACGAGGGAAAACTGGAAAGAGGAGGAGACATGAAACAAGGACCAACTGAGTAAGGCGGGAACAGAGGCAGGGCTAAGAAATAAACAAAAAGACAAGACATGTGGAGGGAGCAAATGGAAAACCAAAACAAACACAGACAGGGAGCATGGCACAAAAATCACAACAATGAATCAGTAATGTACTTTATATTATAATCATAATATAATTCTATTAAGCAGTATACAACAATGAAAAAAACATTATGCCTAATATGCTGTTGAACCATTGCTTCCAAAACATCGCTGACTTGCTGAGGCATGGATCCTACAAAACCTGTTGTTTTATGTAGCATCAATACACCAGCAGATCCTTTAAGTGTGGTAACAAGGTTATGGAGCAGACTTGCTCAGTGGCAAACTGACAGCCACACGAATGCCTGGACCCAGGGTTTTCCAGCAGAATATTGCCTAGAGGATCACACTCCCTCAGCCGGCTTGACTCACAGTGTTCTGGTGCCATCACTTCATGTAAACGATGCACACCTACTCTAAATAGAAAACGGGACTTCTTGTACCAGGCAACCTCTATTACAACCTTCCTTTATTACTCCAAGGTCCAGCTCCATGTTAGTGCATTTTATGAACAACGGTTAGCATAAGCACTTTAATCACAATGATCTGTGGCTACAAAGCCTCATAGCAGGGTATGATTTTTGGCTTTTAACCCGCATTATATTCCAATGCAGAAGGAAACCCCCAGTCACAGGACTGTATAACTACAGGCCTGCTGCTCTGACATCTGTAGTCCTTTGAAAGACTGGTGTTGGCCCATCTGACATCATAGAAAACCTGCAGGACCCTCTGCAGTTTGCCTACAAGGCAAACAGATTAGCGGATGACACAGTCAACATGGGACTGCATTATATGCTGCAATACCTCAACTTCCCAGGGACATATGCTAGGGTCATGAATGTGGACAAGATCATTCCACAAATCCTCTTCAACAAACTCTCCCAGTTCTTTGTTTTTATTTATCTCTGCATTTTTTTTTTTTTGCATTTATAAGAGGTTCACCAGCTTTCTGATAGGCAGAAAACAGCTGGTGAAGCTGGGAGAAGTCACTTGTGTCCTACGGACAGTCAACATTTGTTCTCCTCAATGATGCATTCTCTTACCAGTGCTCTTCTCCCCCTACACTAATGACTTAATCTCCAAGGATACAGCTGTTAAACTTTTAAAGTTTGCAGACAAAACTATGAACATCAGACTCATTTAAGATGACGACAAGACATATAGGAAGAAGCTTCAACAGCCGATGCTCTAGCGCAGTCAGAATAATTTGGAGCTGAACATGGTCAAAACTATGTAGATGACTGTGGATTTTAGGAGACCCTCAGTTTGCTCCCCCTCATAGTATTGCATAGCTTTGTGCTGACTGTGGAAACCATCATATTTTTGGGAGCTACCATTTCCTAAGACATGAAGTGGAAGATCAACATAATTTCCATGTTCATAAAAGCCCAGCAGAGCATGTACTTTCTCCAGCAAGGGAAGAAGTTTGGTCTTTCACAGGGGTGGTTGGGTCAACTTTTACGCTACAGGCATTGAATCTGTCTTGTGCATATCCATCATGTTCTGGTTTGGGGCAGCCACAGGATTGGAATAAGCTGCAAAAAACAGTGTAGGCAGCTTAAATCATTTGGGATTTTTCGCACACTCCAGGAAACGTTATCCTCAAGAACAAGGAAATGGACAGGGAAACATTTTACAGATTCCTTGCAGAGGACAAAACCTCAACTCCTCCCTTCTGGCAAGTGCTACAGGTGCTACTGTACACCTTCCTTCTGCTAGTCTGCCAGCACTCACACTTTATGTCTATTCTTGCATATAAATATATATATATATATATATATATATATATAATGTGTATTGTATGTATGTATGTATGTATGTATGTATGTATGTGTGTGTGTGTGTGTGTGTATTGCATATTTTTTATTGGATTTTGTGCTGTGTACTGTATATTGTGTACTGTGGATATTGTATAGTATCTGATTCTTAGAAATAGAAATAGAATCTGTAACCTTTTGCCAATGTAACCCTAGCAGTTGGATCTTACCATATAGTCTTTATTGAACTTGTGCTACTGGCACCCTGTCACTGGAATGTGGTTTATTCTTCCCTGTACCACTGTTGGTAGGCACTCTCCACTGCTGACCTGGAACATCAGTTCATGACATCTCCCCAATACTAAAACATGCAAAACATTGAATGTTAATTTACCATCTAATATAGGCAGTGGTGACCTAGTGGTTAGAGACTTGCCCTTGTGGTCGCAGGTTCAAGGGCACCACTGAGGTACTGACCTGCTACACTGCTCCCCGGGTGCTGATAATAGTTGGTCACTGCACCACATGTGGGTGGGTTAAATAAGGTCACATTTTGCTGTGGTGCCCTTCCCTATTATAAATGCATATCCCAGATCTTGGCATATGCCGTTATAATGAGAAATGCTATTCACCTTCAACTATGTTCATAGTGTTTTGGCTTTTTATAACAAATGGAATTTGCTAGGTAGAATTTGCTATTAGATTACATAAAAAGGGAGAACCAGAAGGAAGCACATGCGTGAGGGCTATGACATCACTGACCCACTGTTCTATTGTCAACAAACCTGCATGAGAAAGCACGTGAAAGCAACATTACCACCAACATCTCAGATTTCTTCATTTCTTTATGTCCAGGAAACCCCAGACCTGGACCTTTTATCCAACAAGACGAAAACCAATTACCAAAGGCTTGACCTAACAGAAAACTGAGAATGTGTTTGGATCCTAAACACTGGGTCCTTACACTGTAAAAAGGCTTTGTAGGGGGTTTTGCAGAAAAAAGCTTTTCCCCCATTATGGCTTTCAGAATACTGGATACTAATATGGAACCAGAGCCAGAACCTAAATAGACATGACTGTTAATTAGTCATGAGTTCACCCTGGTACAGAGGGACAAGGTCATTCAGAGCTCTATGTGAAGAATTTAGTAATCAACACAGAACAGAGCCAGTGTAATGTTGATAATACATGGTCTAGTCATATTTACCTATGTTTACACTGAAAGACAGATTTGAAACAGTTGTAATAACAAGGGCTTTCATATGCCACATATAATAATATTCTTAAAAACCTCATAATATGAAACAAAAAGCAGGATCGCAGTAGAACTGAGAACTACACAGAGCACAAAGGTCACATTGGGAGAGTACACTGCGTATAAAACTGTGCATACAACAACCAGTGGTGAAGGGGGCATTCCAGACAAAGTGAATGATGAAGACACAATTAGATACAGGTGCTGCAGTGTCCCTGGTGTCAGAAATGCTTGACACTGACAGAAAAAATGTCCAAGATCCCCAAAATTTCATCATATGATCTGCAGGTAGCTATTGTTTTTGGTGTGAAACAATCAGAACAAAAAATAGGACAAATTTGACCTGGATGTAAATAAAAAGACATTAGAGCAAGACTGCAGTTGGCTAGTGAAAATATAGGGAAAGACCAGAGCTTTCGGAATAACGTGCTCAGGACAGATGAATCAAAGATAGTATTATGACCACAGTAACAGTATTCAGTACTCAGTGAAGACCAAAGGCTGGTTTTTAGGAAAAGAATCCCATGTCACCTCAACTTTTGTGGTTTGGGGTGCTTTGCTGCCTCAGAGTCTAGGCAGTTTTCAGTCATTGATAACTAGGAAAAATAAGAAATGAAGGGTTATGGAATGGCCCAGTCAAAGCCTAGATTTAAACACTATTGAAATGGTTTTTTTTTTAAAAAATTGAAAAGGACACAACATGCAAGACTTGCAACGAAATGATTTTCCATGGAAGAATGGTCAAAAATTTCAGCAAAGACATGTCAAACACTGGTGAACATTAAAACACATACAAGAAGTTATTTCTGCTAAAGGGGGCAATACCAGCCTCCAAGTACAAGGATGTATTTACTTTTTCCACAGAAGAGTATTACATCTATTGTTATTGTTGTTGAATAGATGACTGCACTTAGCCACTTTTCCTTGTAGTTTTGTTGAAGTATATCATCTTTATCTGCAGGTGCTGTAGTAAAGGGTTAAATGTTTGCATATTAAATGAAGTGTAAGTGAAAATTTGTCATTGTGAACACAACCCATCACACAAAGTGCACCACAGTGAAATGTGACCTCTGCATTTAACCCATCCATATGTGGAGCAGCAGGCAGCTATCAACAGCCTTCTGATCACATGGGTAATTCCCTAACCACTAAGCTACCACAATACCATCATTGTCAGAACAAAGCCAAGTAATTTTACAGTTGAAGGCAGATACATGCTGAGGTTTCAATATAAGTAAGGAGATTTTAGGAGGGTTTATATTAGTCTGCAGGCCATGAACCTTTAACCCAAATAAATGGCAACAGATATCTCCAAATCATACAAACAAATGAAAAACAGACAAAAATGGAAATACAAAATTTTATTTTGACAATGACTTTAAACTTTTTAAACTTGATTTGAAAATAATTTGAAAAAGAAAAAGAAACAAACCAAAGTCATAAAGTTGCATACAGTGCTGCAGCACCACTTAGTGGTGTTCTTTGAGAATGCTGGTACAATTGAAGATTTCGAAGCAGAAATGTGAATAGAGCTGGGTGCTCAACCAACATCCTCAACAGCCCACCTTTGTGCCTTTCTCCCTGAAGGATTCAGTAGAAAAAAAGCTGGATAGGTTAGAGGGAGGTGACAAATGTGGACTAGACAAAGATAAGAAGTATGAAACCATAGACATCAGGGTCTATATTGTTAATATATTGTTGACTCAGCTAGCTAGTGGCAAGAGCACCATCAGTATTCCTAGCTGTGATGGACCAGATTCTTCAGGGGCAAGTGGGGTTCACCCTTTTCTGGATGATATTTTGACTACAGCTCGCACAAGGAGAGATGAAATGGTGGAATGCATTGTTAAGCTGAGTAGAATGTGTGAGGATGAAGCAGGCAAAATGCAGTTTCTTGCAGCAAAGTGTAGAGTATTTGGGGGCACATAATAGATCAAGAAGATCTGCAGCCAACACAGAAAAATGTGGAGACAATCATACAGATAAAAAGAGACGTGCTGTCAATCATTTATGGAGTGAGGAAGTACTGTAAATATTTATATTGACGCTACTTTACCTTTATCACAGATCACAAACTGTTGCTGGCAATACTTTAGCTGCCTTGTGCAATACCATTCAATGATTTTTATGGCCTGCTATTATGCTACAGGTGTCCTTGGTGTTAGAAGAGCTGCACAAAAGCAAACTGACTGTTTGATGCATAAAGAAATCTAAGAGAACCCCAAAAATTCATCATGTGACGTGCAGGAAACTGCAGTTTTTTATGAACGTGCATAGGTTTACAATCAAAAAGGAATTTGACCTGCATGTGAGAAGGGCCAAGAAAAGCATTTGCCAAAAAAAAAAAAATATATATATATATATATAGGCAAAGACCAGGGCTTTTGGAATAACATGCCCTGGACAAACGAGTCAAAGTCAGAGTGTTATGGCCACAGTAACAATACTAATGTGTTGTTACCAAAGACAGTAAAAGAATCTCATACCAGCTGCATCTTCTGTGGTTTGGGGTTGTGTTGTTGCATTACTGACTGGGCAGCTTTCCGTCATTGATAACTAGGAATTCTGCTTCATAACAAAAAGTGCTCAAAAGATAACTTGAGGCCATCAGCCTTCGCTGAAAGATGTAGGGTATTTGGGGTATGTGATAGACCAAGAAGGTCTGCACCCAAGTGAAGTCAACACATACATGTATATACAGTGGTGTGAAAAACTATGTGCCCCCTTCCTGATTTCTTATTCTTTTGCATGTTTGTCACACAAAATGT
>JBBPDA010129570.1:2006-23727 GCA_037974385.1 Arnoldichthys spilopterus | reverse complement strand
CCTCTCTCTCTCACACACCTCTCACACCTCTCTCACCTCTCTCTCTCACACCTCTCTCTCTCTCTCTCTCTCTCTCTCTCTCTCTCTCTCTCTCTCTCTCTCACAGTCAGCCCTGTTTTTAATGCAATGCCGCTGAGGGCCTCGAAGATCAATGGCATCCAATATTGATTTTTGTTCTTGTCCCTTGTGCACAGAGAAGTCTCCAGGTTTTTACCATCTTTTGATGATATTATGTACTGTAGATGATGAGATATTCAAAGTATTTGCAATGTTACATTGAGGAACATTATTCTGAAATTGTTCCACAATGCAGATTGGTGAACCTCTGTCCATCTTTACTTCTGAGAGACCCTGCCTCTCCAAGAAGCTCTTTTAATAGAGAGTCTCATTACTAATCTGTTTCTTTTTAGCACCACTTACATTAGCAGCAGTAATAATAGGAGTGAGTAGGTAAACAGGACGTGTTCAGATGATGGCAGGATTTATGGTCAGTGGGGTGTGTGCAGTGGTGTGTGCAGAAGTGCAAGTCTCGACCTCGCTGCTCTCACAGTGACCACACACTCTCCTCTCTGGGCAGACTGTTGTAAGGGGTCTGTCTCTCTCTCTCTTCCTCTCTCCATCTCTGCCTTCCTTTCTCCCTCTTCTCTTAACTTCATCGCTCTCTCTTTCTCTTCTATTTCTTTCTTCTCTCTTTCATTTGTGTTATACACGTTGCTGGTGAAGTTGCCTCGTTTGTTTACTGCGCTTACCTCATTAGCTCGACTCCAGAGCTCCTGATTGGCCACCTGTAGCAGCACTTAAACTGAGAGCGTTTTTCCCCCACGTCCCATACCCATGTCAGCTGCCTAATGCTCCCAAGCTGATGGGTTAAATGCAGAGGTCATATTCCATTGTGTCGCAGTGTGTGCTGTGGTGTGTTCACAATGAAAATCACTCACTCAAATTATGGATTGAGGACTTTGGAAACTGGGACTGTCTGGATTACAGAAATTGAATTTGCATTTGACATTGATCTGTATAAGCGTTAAAATGGTCAAATTAAAAAAACAAAAGCATTTTAGCTTTTTATCACCTGAACATTTTATTCCAGAGTGCAGCAAAAATATTGTGTTGAAATATTGGTCAAATCAACAGTCTGTCTGATTCTGATGTTATTTTTCAACCTAAACTGATATCACTGATATTATTGTGCGCCATGGCACCTTTAATATGTCCGTGATCTCTGTTTTGATTGGTCCGTATTGTACGTCTTACAAGAAACACTCCAGCCTGAAACAGTCCTTGAATGGGCGGGGCTAAGTAGGCGGGGAAGGTGGATTTTTAAACAATAAATACAAACCACAAAAACAGTCAATTTTTTAAATGAGCTGTTTCCATGTATAAAATATTGTTTCCACATATGTAACTCCGTACAGAACTCTGCATTATCAGACTGTATTTAATGTTTACATAATACATTAAAATCTTGTCGAATACGTTTAGGCTAAGGGGAAATTTGTGGAGGTTTTTAAAGACCTTTCTTGAGTGGTGGTGATCATGGAGTGATATTTTTACCAATGTGTTCACTTTAACAGTAACTTTGACTCCGATAACGACCAGCTTTGGCTCTATAACTTTTTACCTCGTCTTGGGGAGATTTGAAACGCAGTGGTAGAGTTTTGGAGGGTTAATTGAGTGAACAATGGTAGTTTTTTCCCTCCATGCTCCTCCCACTCACTTGGGACTTAATGCCTGAGGGGATGTTTGTTTGTGTGTTTGCTGTTGTGCCGTATTTTTATTGCAGCTTTTTTTAAAATGCCATGACTATATACCAAAACAAACCCACCATGTGACTGTCAGAAACCTCGACTCCTTACACATGTATAACACAAGCTTAGGGTAGAGGGTTCTGAGTGAATGGGTTTATCTGTTCTTTTCCAAAGTAAAGGGAAATGTATGAAGATTACCGTCCATGGTTAGACTGACAAAGTGCTCTAAAAGACCTCGCACTGCACAAAAGTGGCTCTTCTGTGGCATGACTTCGCTGAACCCTTTTGGCACCTTTATGTTTAAGGCTGTAGTGAAAGACCAGGAAAGCCGCACCACCAGGAAGAGGCGAATTTGTAACCAGGAAGTCAAGTTATTGATTTCTACTGTGCGGTACAAGAAGATGCAAACAACATGAAGATGCAAGCAGTTTTTAAAGCAGCGAGTATGTGTGTCTGGCTACCCCTACGCTGATTGGCCTTTAAGTGTCTTGTTTGTGAAAGTGGCTATTTGTCATTGTGAACACACTCGAGCACCACAACGAAATGTGACCTCTGCATTTAACCCATCACACATGCACACGTGGAGCAGCGGGCAGCTATCAACGGCACCTGGGGAGCAGTGTAGTGGGACGGTACCTTACTCAAGGGTACCTCAGTGGTGCCTGGGCCAGGACTCAGGACCTTCACTAGGCCACCACTGCCCATGGTTTGTTGACGAGGGAAAATATAAATTACATGGCGTAGTTTACGCTGGTCATCCTGATAACACATTATTACACAAATTTTTGTTCCTGGTGTACAGTCTATGTAAAAAAACAGATATATTCATCACAAACTTTGATTTTATGACCACAGCCCACAAAATCTCTTTTCTGGACATTCTCAGAAAGTTCTAGAAAGTTCTAAAAGATTCCTGAATATTATAGACAATTCTAGAAGCTTCTGGACCGTTCTCACCATTCCAGAATATTCTAAAAGTCTACTTGGAATTGAAAGTGAATGGAGAATGTTCTTGAATACAGCTCAATTTAAAAATGTCATTGTCCTGAGCACAGAAACAAAGAAACAACAGCCAGTTTCTATTTATTTTAGGCAAAATAGATTGAGAAAACACACTTTGTACCCAAGAACAAAAAATAAAATAGAACTTTGTTGTGTAGTGTAATTAAAGCAGGAAAAGTGTTAAGAGTCAGAACGATATATGTTCACGCAAACGGAAGATAGTTTGTGCTGTTGTATGGTCATCATACAGCTTTTTATTCTCTTTTTCTATAGGCCGCAGGAGGCCACGGGTGTACCGTCCACGGGCCCCTGTTTTTGAAGAAAAGGATGTCCCTCCTCTGGAACTTCCCAAATCCTCAGATGACCTTTTGGTTCCAGCGACACATCTCCTGACCGCGGCCTCTGTCTACGAGGTCTTGAGAAACTTTAGCTCGGTCCTGCGTCTCTCACCGTTCCGCTTTGAGGATTTTTGTGCTGCCCTCTCTGGACAGGAACAGTGCACCTTGCTTGCCGAAACACACATCTCCCTGCTGAAGGCCATTCTGCGTGAGGAGGATGCCTCCAACACCACCTTTGGCCCTGCCGATCTGAAAGACAGCGTGAACTCAACGCTTTACTTCATTGATGGCATGACATGGGCTGAAGTGGTGCAGGCATACTGCGAGAGTGACCCAGAGTACCATAACGTGCTGAAGTTCCAGGATAGCGAGGATTACCCCTTTGAACCACTGGAGAGCAAGCTTAAAGGTAAGCATGTGTTTCATATAACCCTTCGGCCTGTAGCATCACACAGGTGTGCCATTGCCTGCTTTCCCCTGAAGCGTCCCCTCACACTGGTGCCTTCCTACTCTCCATGCAACACTAGAAGTTAATGGCAGTTCAGTGTTCACAGTCAGTTTACAGTCGTTGCCACACTTGGAACTTTTATATTTTCACTGTTTTACATTTAAAAGTCGATCAGTAAATAAAACACACGGAACATGTGACACAACCAGCGCAGTCAGGCGTTCTCGCACACACGACATGTGTAAAAGCAAAACCAGCCAACTTTCACAGGAGCAGCCTCCAGCATTCAGCAGGGCGCCAAAACTTTTATTCATTACTTTCAGTGGTTTTAGGAGGGTTTCTGATAAATTTGTGATTCAAAATTTTGAATGTTGTCATAAACACACAAAATCATAAACGCTTTTGTTTTTTTTAAATGTTTTTTTTGTTATGATTTATGCTTGTCACTGGCATAAAACTAATGTTGAATCTGCTTTTCTCAAACAGTGGCTCGGGGTCTCTGAGGTCGCACAGACCAGTTCCTTTATATATTTGTAAATATTCGTTTTATATATATATATATATATATTATTTCTTAATTTTATTTTTACTTTTATTTTTTATCCATTCTTATTTATCATGTTCTCCTGCTGAGTTTACTGGCTCTTCTTGTCCAACACATTTCATTGTACTGTTGACCCAACGTTAACATACATATGATCAATAAACTGAACTTGAACTTGACAAGTTCTAGAGTGTTGGTGTAGAACCCTGCCGCATGGGCAAAAAAACCTCACACAGCAACAGGTTTAACTGTCACACTTCCCGCTGTAGGGTTAAAGATGTACTATAGTGTTAAAAAATGTACCATGTAGACATTTAAAACAAAAATAAATAAGACCGTTGAGATTTTTCTCAGATTTTTTATTTCTTTGTCCAGTGTCCATCTAAGTTTGATGGTTTAAAGCCCTCCAAGCGTTCACATGTTAAACCACCTTTGGTCCTAAAGAATGTCAGTGTGCTTTTAACAATAATCTGCAAAAGAAAGGTGTTTTTGTTTGTTACTGATAAATATCTAATATTCTATCTTTTATATATATTTGATTCTACATAAACCTTAATCTTAATTAAAACATACCCTTGAGAAAACTGCAGTATTACAGATCAGCCATAGTGTTTTTTAAACTGAATTTAGCCTGTTCATCCCAAATCATGAATAATTCATTTCTGAATGAATTCTAAGATCTGTATTTAAATACATTTGTTCTGGATCTTCTCCCTGCAGTGCTGCAGTTCCTGGTGGATCAGTTTCTGGCCACTAACCTGGCTCGAGAGGAGCTGATGTCCGAGGGTCTGGTGCAGTATGATGACCACTGTCGTGTCTGCCATAGCCTGGGTGACCTTCTGTGTTGTGAGACCTGTTCCGCTGTGTATCATCTGGACTGTGTGCGGCCGCCCATGCTGGAGGTCCCGGAGGAGGAGTGGCAGTGTGAGATCTGTGTGGCGCACCAGGTGCCGGGGGTGTGTGACAGCGTTACGGAAAGCCAGAAGGTCCGCCCCTATATTAGGCAGGAGCCAATCGGATTCGATCGGCACCGCAGGAAGTACTGGTTCCTTACTCGTAGGATCATAGTGTAAGTTTAACATAAACTAATGACTCGCCAACATTCAAAACACTGGGCCAGAGATCAAAACTGCAATATATGTACTGATCATACATTATTTGCTTGTTTGTTTTTGTTTTTAAAATTTTTATACCACAGCACAATTTTTAAATGTTTAAGTGCATTAGCAATGACCAGTGCAGAACAGAAGAAGCAGAGTATTTTATTCTTGTTTATAATTGTTTTCAGTGGTAGAATTTGTAATTTCTGTATTTTGATTATTTGTCGTAAGTGGAAAAGCGAAATTATTCTCACTTTTTTAAAGAAAGCATTTAGTGTAGTATGTAAGCACTGTTAAGTGTTTTGATGACATTATGACGTAGATAATATTTGATCTGTGGTGTTAAAGTTTAACTAGCAACTATTAAATCAAAATGTGTTCATACAGTAGCTAGCTAACTGCTAAACCAGATATGCTAAACGCTAGCTAGTTCACTCCTGATGTTGCCATCCAATGTGCACTGGGAATTATAAACTGCATTGTCAAAGCCCCTCAACCTGTATTGAAGTGAAGTGGATATTTGTCATTGTGAACACACTCATGCACCACAACGAAATGTGACCTCTGCATTTAACCCATCACACGTGGAGCAGTGGGCTGCTACCAACAGTGCCCGGGGAACAGTGTAGCGGAACAATACCTTGCTCAAGGGAACCTTAGTACTGCCCGGGCCGGGACTCGAACCTGCGATCTTCGGGTCCCAAAGGCAGTGTCTAACCACTAGGCCACCACTGCCCACAGTATTCTACAAGAGCACAGACACAAATGACAACGAACACACAGACTCCTACACTGCTGATGAGCTGAAAGCATTAATGAGGTCTTGCACTTATTACTGACAATGCTGCAAACATGAAGAGTCCTGGACACAAGAGGAGGAAACCAACCCTCACATAATAACCACTGGCTGTGCTGCCCACTCTTAATAATCTCCAATCTGTGATATTTGCAAAATTCCCAATCTAAAGTTCCCATGGAAAGTTTCTGGAAATTTACTGGGAATTTTCCGCCCCTTTGCCACCCTAGTTGCAACATAGACCATTTATGTATGCAACACCATAACACCACCTGCGTAATATTCTGCCACCACAGTGTGGTGCACTGTGTGTTCTGACCCCTTTCTATGATAGTCAGCAGTAAACATGCTGGGCAACAGTAGCTCCTCTTTAGTATCAGACCAGACAGGCTAGGCCTTGCTTTCCACATGTCAGTGAGTCTTGGGTGCCCATGACCCCGTCGCTAATTCAGAAGTTGTTTTCCCCTGGATCACTTTTAGTAGGTACTAACTGGGGCTGCTCGATTATTGCAAAAATCATAATTACTATTATTTTGGTCAATATTGAGATCCTGATTACTCATGGGCAGTGGTGGCCTAGTGGTTAGGAAGGTCTCAGGTTCGAGTCCCCGCCCCCGAGCACTACTGAGGCACCCTTGAGCAAGGTACCGTCCCACTACACTGCTCCCCGGGCGCTGTTGGTAGCTGCCCGCTGCTCCACGTGTGCACATGTGATGGGTTAAATGCAGAGGTTGCATTTCGTTGTGGTTCTTGAGTGTGTTCACAATGACAGTCACTTTCACTTCATTGACTTTGGAAAAATTTCATTTATTAAACTTAAAAATTAAAAAAAAAAAAAAAAAAACTTTAAATAGAATACAATTAAAAACCCTGCTTCAATCACATGCGTTGTATAGAGTGGTCCTGGTCAGCTCCGAAAAACCCAAAAATCTGAAAACCCCAGTGAGCATGTTGTTGCAAAACATAAGGCAGCCCAATAATCATCATTATCTCGATTTATCTTGTTTTTATAGTCATCAGAATCCAGAATTAGGATTGGTAAGAAATAGAGAGATGTTGGAAAAAGTAGAATTTCGGTGCATTTCCAGCATAAACATCACTCGATCATTCAGTAGATATGAACTGATTTCACTTTGCAGTATTCCCCCTTTTCACATCCCCACATGCACATCACACATCGGCTTTGTTCGCTCATCTCATGAGCAGATTGTCTCCCTGCTTCTCATGCGATGATTTCTAAACCTCATTGCCTCATGCCTTTTTCTCCTGCAGGGAGGAGGATGGGGAGCATGAGAACAAAACAATCTGGTATTACAGTACGAAGGTGCAGCTGGCAGAGCTGCTGGGTGTGTTGGATAGGATGAAATGGGAGAAGCCGCTTTACCGCATGTTGGAGGAGCTGCGGGATGAGATCCACACGCATATGGACATCACTGAAGAGCTCACCAACAAGGCCCGGGGCAGCAACAAGTCCTACCTCACTGCTGCCAACGGTGAGAGATGCATAAGCTCATTCGATGATCACTTGTGCAGTAGAGAATAGTGATGCACTGGAATAAAATTCAACATTTTTTGGCTGCTTTCAGTGGCTGTAATATTTTAAGTATTCATCTTCATCATCACACCTGCATCTGAGTGGTAGAAGAGTGGGGGGGGGATTACAATCGACACTGACACATTTTAGTTTTTACTTTGTAATGTGCACTTTTGGCCCATATGTGGAACTGTGCTGCATTCAGGCTGCTCTTCCAACCACTCAGCTGGTGCATTCTTAGGAAAAGTGAAGAAAACGAGTAACACATACGCTCAGCATGGTATCAGTTCTGTTTGTAATGGTAATACTCTTATCATTAATAGAATACCCCCTCCCCCAACTCCCCCCCTCTGTCTGCTTTGTGCTTTGTCCCTGCCTGGTAATCACACCTCCTGCTGTGGGAGCAGTGACTTGGTACAGGATTAAGGAGGTTCTATTGTGTGTGTTTGTGAGCGTGTTCAGATGTATTCAGGGCAAAAGTGTCTTCACCATGGCTTTAGATTTCACTTTTTAAATTGGGGGACAAGCAATTTCTGTTTGCTTTGTGAGAATAACATTAGGATAAGCAATCCTAAAGCATATGGATACTAATATATTATATATGTGGGTCATATTATTAGAAGTACTTACACAACCATGCAAAAGTTTGGGCACTTATTGTAATATTCCATGCTTAGATGGTTTTCTATTTGATAGTAAGTGCACATTATACAGTGAACACATTTCTGCTTTACTGTTTGTTTGCTGAAGTTTGTAATAAAAATATTATATGAATTTTGATATTTTTCATGTTAACAATGGAAATTGTGCACTAGGATTTTGTGTGTTTGTGTGTGAGTGAGAGAGAGAGAGAGAGAGAGAGAGAGAGACTCCATGTCCTTATAAGACATAAAAACAAACATGCTTTATTGAATTGGTGTGATTCAGGCAGCACTGACCGCTGCAGCTCTATTAGAAATTGTTCTGCCTGGCAGAGTAAAGAACTTGGGTGCCTGAGCTCCAGCAGACATAAGAACCTAATAACCCTGGAAAGACGGAGTGAGGGGGAAAGAGAGAGGTAGTTAAACATTGAACTCAAGAGTGCGAGAGAATGCAGACGAGTCCTCCACCAGTGTTTTGTTTCTGCCCTTGTTTGGAGAGCATCTGTGCTGGAATGCTTCAGTGCAGAAGTGAAGAGATGGAAGACAAGTTAATGGCAATGTGATTTGTTTTGATTTTTCTACTAAAGCAGTTCTGCGCATCATGAAATTGCCACATTTGACCAGGGTCAGACCTGAGTGTTTTTTAGATTAAATTAGAATCATTTTTAAAAGAACACTGACCACGCAGATGTGTCTCAGGTCACTACTCGCTGTCTTTTATTCTGTTTAAAGTAGTCCGAGAATTTTATTTTGGCCCAAAACAGGCACATACTTTACTGAGTGTTATTACAGTCATTAAATAGTTGAAGCTGTGTACTTTCTCTCCATTTTGCTTAGTGCACTTTAAGGCCGCAGGAGGAGCTTGATCATAAACTAATTAAACCTGATGTTTTGCCATCTCTCAGAGGAGATCCTGGAGCGTGTGAAGGCCAAGCAGGAGGAAGAGATGGAGGAGGTGAAGAGGAAAGCTGCAGAAGAACTGGAGAGAATGAAGAAATGGGACAAGCAGGTCGTGCCATCCACAGCTGAAGGGGAGGAATCTGAAAACCCTGCAGGAAAATCTCCACAGGCCCAAACAGGGACTGAGGATCCAGCAGGTAATGAAAGACCCCAAATGAAAGAGGAGCACAGGTGGAATTTCTTAGTGGTGGTGATTGGAACCAAGGGTTGCAGTCTCTACAACATAAACATAAGCATTCTATATACAAAACCAGGAGTTAACCCACATGCAATGTTTTATATGGTCAATGATGGTAAAATAGTGATAAATCTAAAAAAAAAGGTTTTCTCTTGGGACTACTTTTCCTCACAACACCCTGCATGTACCTCTCCACCGTTTTTAAAATGTATTTATTTATTTATATATTTAGCTAGCTATGTTTCTTTGCATTTTACCCATCCAGAGTAGTGAGTGCTAGCACACACACCTGGAGCAATGGGCAGCCACACAGCCGTAGTCCCCAGGGAGCAGTTGGGGGTAGGAGCCTTGCTCAAGGGCACTTCAGCCATGGGTTCCAGGAATCAAACCGCTGAGCCTTCGGTCACAAACCTGCTTCTCTAACCTTAAAGCCACGGCTGACCCCAAAGCAAATGTCTCTGGGTGGGGACGGTTGCTTTTAAATACACTTTAAACCAAAATCTTCTCAAAGCTATGTATAAAATTATGAGCTTACAATGTGTTGGCTATATGTTGACATTTGTGTTTACATACCTGCCTGGGGCACATTTCTGGCCTTCATCATCAGTGTGTCTTCCTCTGTAGCTGAGGTGCCCTCTGGTGGCATGGTGGAGCACTGCGATTCAGAGTCCCTAAGTCAAGGGGATTCCAGGGTCTCCACCCTCCCACTTACAGAGCCCCCTGGAGAATCCGCCACAATCACTGAATCTCAGCAGCACTCCAGCGACCTGGAGGATCTGCCTGAGTTGGCAGGTACAGTGCAGAAAAACAGCATGATTTACTTGCTCATGTGCTTTCACTGCATGGATACACCCCCTGTCCATCTGCTTTGTCAGCCTTGTCCTCTAGGGATGCACCAATATAGAGCTGGTCTCTTGACCATAACTGCCATCATCTTTTGGCCAGTGCCTTTGCCAGTCATTTTATTTCTTGGATTTCAGAGCCTTTTCATGCTATAATCTATATACACCAATCAGCCATAATATTCAAACCACTGTAATGTTGTGTTGTTCCCCCTCATGCCGTCAAAACAGCTCTGACTGTAGTGCACTGACCCCTTTCTTTCAGAGCCAGCATTCACTTTTAATGCTATAGGAGCTCTTCTGTGGAGTCAGACCAGACGGGCTAGCCATCATTCCTCATGCCTTGAGCTCCCATGACCTTGGTTTACTGGTTCTTCTTTCTTGGTGCACTTTTGGTAGGTAACAGCCGCCACAGGCCGGGAAGACCCCCACAAGACCTGCTGATTTGGAGATGCTCTGACACGGTAGTCTAGCAGTAACCATTAGTCCTTGTTGAAGGAGCTCAGATCCTTACACTTTCCTGCTTTCAAAACATCAACTTCAAGAACTGACTGTTCACTTGCTGCTTAATATATCTCACCCTTGGTAATGAGGTCAATGTAATTCACTTCACCTGTGAGTGGTTTTAATAATGGGCTGACTGGTGTATATCATGCAGTAACACAGACGCATTATAGGAGATGATAGATCGTCATCAGACCGATGATGATGAAATGTTCAGGTGTTTTGGTGCATGTCTGCTGCTGATGTGTATTGTGCAACCCCAGCATCTTCATCTTCTGTGTGCATGAGCTGCATTCATGCCCTTGTTCATCCAAGGGCTTCCTTGCTTTTTCATGTGTCTTATTCATGAGTTCGAACTTCTGCGTCCTTTTCAGACTGCATTCTTCAGCTTGTGTCTTTCTGTATTTGGTTCCTTGCTTCTGTGTAGAGCTGAGTTGCCTTCCACTCTTAGCTTCATGTGGCAGGTATCGATACTGTGGCTTCACATATCTAGTGTTTGAGACGGATCTTTTTTTTCTTTTAAGCATATATCAATTTTAATACACTTTTTTAAAAAAAACTTAAAACAAATTACTGTTCAACATTAATCCGTTGCTCTGATCTTTGCAGTTTTTGTTTTTGGTATTATGTACAGATATAAACTGAAAATATTAAGAATCAAAGTGAATACAGAGATCAGATTGAAAATCATGCATCGCTACACCCCAACTCTCTACTCAGTCCTTCTCTCTTTGCTTTCTCTCAGTCTCCCTTCCTCTGACCTTCTGCTCGCTTTCTCAGTCTGGCAGTGAAAATCGTGTGACGTTCAGCATGGGTTCCTGACCCCTCTTTCATTTTTTTTAGGCAGAGTCAGATTAACGCTTACAGACAGTCAGATCACAACCCAATCACTTGCAATCTGGTGCTAAAATCAACTGGCCCAACTCTGCTCTTGCTGCATCACTACATGTGCTGTGTACGTTGTGTGTGCGTGTGCAATGATGAAACGTTTTCATTGGAGCTTTGTGTGTGTTTCGACAAACTTCATTGTACAACACTCCTGCTTCATTGCCTTATACCTTACTGGTGCATCCAGCTATTTTGACACCTATTGGCATATTTTGCAATGGTAGGAGCGCACCAACAGTTCTCATCTATGCAGGCTTAAATCAAGCATCCGCTTCATCTGACAGATCTCAGTTTCTTCCCCTTTTATGCCTTGTTAACACTACACGATTGTGAAAGTGATCTGATTGCTAAACTGTTCACACTACACCCTTCGAGACTCCTCACAAGTCAGTCGATTGTGTAGCGTGAGCAGAGTAGGGACGGCGTCACCAACTACACCAGCTTTTGGCAAGACCGGTCCGTCTGGTCTACAAAACGATGTTCCATCACGAAAAGTCATGACCCTCGCTCCATATAGGAGCTTAAAAATGGACATCAGCAAAAAAAAGTGCCCAAACGTGCGATATGGGTGAGGTAATGGATAAAAACACGTGGGCAGTGTTGACTGTCTGGGTGCAGGTGCAGCAACTAACTATTAGTTTGATGAGTCCATTGTGACACAGCCATGCTCTCTGTCAAGTTGTTTTGTTTTGTTTTTTTTCCCCTCCTGCGCTCCTATTGGCTATAGCTCTCTGGCAAATGGCCCACCAGACTAGATACCTGGTCAGAATTGGTTACTAGTCATGTTAATGTTCTCACACAGCAGTTGTTGATCACAGATTAAATTAACCAGTCGGGTCAGTTTTGTCGATGCCCTCTTCATGCCTCATTGCCCTGTTCGTGTTTTAAAATCGCGAAGTACGAACAAGGCATTAGATCGTTGGGGAGATCAAAACAGCTGGTTTTGACTCCCAGGGTCTGACCCTCACTGATCATATTGTTTCTCATTAAATAAATCCCCAGGTCTGGGCATTGATGTTGGAGAGGGGATCCCCTCCTTGCAGACCCCCCAGATGGTTGATGAGAGCAGTCGGAGCAGCCTGAGAGGGACCGATGATCTGGAAGCTGCAGAGAAAGCTTCTCTCTACATCCAGGATGAGAAGGGTGACTCCGTTTATTTGCAGATTCGTTCATTAATGCAGAACTCTCAACCTGTTGCTGGAGACTTGCCAGACCTTAATGTTAACTGAGGATGCGTGTGGTCATTCAATCATTCTGTTGAAATCGTGAAATTGCTAGGTAAAATTGACGGTTCTGGACAGGTTCTCCAAGTGATTATTAGTGTACATTCAACATTTTTATCTTTGCAGGAGAGGGAAAAGAGAGGGGCAGTGGAGAAACACCAGTTGGATTGAAGGGATCAACAACAGCCACGCGCATGGTCACTCGTCTGAGAAACCCAGACAGCAAGCTGAGTCAGCAAAAGAGCCAGCAGGTGGCAGCAGCGTTACACGAGGCCAATAAGGGATACAAAGATGGCAAAGAGGTTGGAGCTAACAGCGGCTCTGTTTATGGTTTACAAAGTTGCTTTGGAACATGAAATGTTCAGCTCAGTTTAATAGTTTCCTACTCCAACACACCTGTTTGAACTCACAGATCAAGGACCAATGTTTGTTTGAGCAGGGAAGTCTCCAAACTGTGCTGGAGTAATACTCTCCATAACTGGAACTGGACACTACAATGTTGCAGAATTAAAGCTTTAATCACGTTTTTATCTATTCATGTCAATCCTGAGCTTGCAGAATGTTCCGTTTGCTGTATTTTTGATTTTGCTCGCTTCTCTTTTCAGGTTCTGATGCTAAGCCAACAGGGAGAAGTTGCCCGTTTGAATCCTCGCTGCGCCAAAGATTTGGTCTTAAAGGGTCCTCTGGGCTCCTTCTTTCGTCTTGGTCATGAGGGCAAGTACCGGGTGTATCAGAACCAGTATAGCACCAATGCTTTGGCCCTTAACAAGCACCAGCATCGAGAAGACCACGACAAGCGCAGACACCTGTCCCACAAGTTCTGCATGACGCCAGCTGGAGACTTCAAATGGAATGGCTCTGTTCATGGCTCAAAGATGCTGACCATCTCTACACTGAGGCTGACCATCATCCAGCTGGAGAACAATATCCCAGCACCCTTCCTGCATCCCAACTGGGTCTCTCATAGGTATTGAATACATAAAGCTATCTTGAAAGATTTGCCAATGCTGATACTTAGGTCGACGCATTAACCTTTTATGACATGCAGAAAATTGATGGTATGACCATTTAATCCTTAATCTTATCATTAGAAGATTGAGAGTCCATTCCCTGGTGGTGCCCCAGCCATCTAGGGCCAGGCATCTTTAAAAAAAAACTTTATTGATCCCAGAGAAAAACAGCTCAGACAGACAGAAAAGACAAGTAGTCACTAAGAGATAAAGAGTAAGAGAAATGAAAATAAAATAATAAAATTAAAAAATAAAATATAATTGCTTTAAATATATAACTGCATCAATATAACAACATAAAATTATTTTATATTATGTAAAAAAAATTATGCTTAATGGGACAGTAGAAATTTGTTTCAAAATTCAAAGTTTCTTTTAAAAAAATGTAATTTTTACATTTTAAGTTAAGAATGATTTTTCTTCTTTTTTGGAGGTTTTGACAGCAACAGTATTCCTTGAAATGTCACAAATGCGCTAAAATGAATACATTGCAGACATTTTAGCAGAGTTTCGGTGTTGCCTAAACATTCTGCTCTTCTAGAGTTCTAAGTTAAGAGCTCATGTAGAGCAGGTTACTGAGGGTTGTGTGTTTTGTTTGTAACGATAGATAATAGTCCTTCTAGAGCCACGCTGAGGATTCTGGTATTGCATTCCAAACACGATCCAACATCATCATACGTTGGTGTGAATTATCAGCCCAATGTAAACATCTGTCCCAAGATGATGTCTTTATTGACACACTTATCTTCCAATAGCAATATGTTTCTGATATCAGGCATCTGTATTAGTGAGGAGGCGATTGAAATTACTGACTGGCCCATTCACTGATTCCTCTGCTTGTCAAACCACTAAACTTCTAAAGCACAACTGGTTCCTCTTGTGCTCAGACCCAATAGCTATTAATTGGCTGCCATGACTGAACATTGATTAAGTAACTCTTCCTACAGAAATTCTGGTGTGAGTAGTGTTTGCAGGTCATGCGAATCTAATTCGGTGTTTTCCTTTCAGGACAAACTGGATCAAGGCTGTGCAGATGTGCAGCAGAGCGCGGGAGTTTGCCCTGGCTCTAGCTATTCTGGAGTGCGCCATAAAACCAGTGGCCATGCTGCCTGTGTGGAAGGAGTCGCTGGGACACACACGGTAAACCTTGCTGAGAGGGTCATTGACACCTTCAGGAGCAAAAGTCAAACTCAATTAGAGCAGATAACTGAGTCCTGTGTGTGATGTAACCATGGCATATTGTTGTTAGTAGCCAGTCATTTTAGAGCCATGCGGAGGATTCGTCAACTCCATTCCAAACAAGATCCTGTTATTCTGTTGGAAATATGCAGTTTTTTTGTCAATACTAACTTCATTTTAGCTAAAGTTTAGCTGAATTTGATGAACAAGCTGAGGGGAACATTGGCAGGAACTACTCCCTAGGAGAATGAGCAATTAACAGGGTTCCATTAGCAGTAAAATTTTAAGTCTTAAGAACTTAAATGAATTAAAATGGGGCCTTAATTAGTGTTCAGATATCTCTGAATCTTTCAAAAGTCTTAAAAACGTTGGGGAATGCGACGTACAACTTAATGGTTAGTTTCTTACATTTAAAATCCCTAAATAATTGCTCACGTTTATCGAATGCCATAGATCAGATGCACCGCTAACTTATGTGACACGTGGAAGTGCAAATTCAATGGACATTGGTGATTCAATCAGGATTTCACATCATGGCTGCAACTGTTACCATGCAACGAAAACATGGCACAGTGTATTTTTTTGCACATTTGGAATCCAAGCACTGGAATCCCAAAGGTAGCGTGAGAACCATGAAACTGCCAATTCGTCCTGCTAACAGATGCCAGGTAAATTCCCAGTTTTGGTTTACCCACATGTCCACCATGCCTCTATTCCCATCGCAAATACCTGCAGCAGAACAAAAAAAAATCATGTTTTATGTAACAACAAACATTTAGGCAAAATTGCTCCTAACCTTAAGTAACCGATGCCGTTTTTTTATTTTAAACGTTTTAAGGTTGATCTTAATTTCATTCAAAGTGGCATTTGACGAGGCTTAAATAAAGCTGACTTGCTTTTAGCTCTAGGAACCTTGATTAGGACCCCAATGGGGAGCCCATCCCTTCTTCCTCTCCTGCTATTGACATTTAATAGCCGGGCAATAACAATTTAGCACTAATGCAGTATTCCGCTAACTGCCGTCTAAGATTTCACCTCATCAGGAGAGCACACGTTCGAATCCTGCATCCAATAAAGTTGTTAATTATTGGTGCAATATAATTTTTGCATTTTCAATAGCGATTAAAAGTGCAAGTCATCAGTCAAAGTGGACATTTTTGAGGGGGTCTGCATGGCAGTAGGTTATATAACCTGTAGAAAAATAGCAGTAGGTTTAAGGTACTAACTGGAGTTGTCTCTGTGTGTGTCTTTCCATCTGTCCCAGTTCTGAACACTAGCTATAATTCACTTGGGCTCATCAATAGTACTTGCTCAGTGTGTCTGATGGTTTTCTCTTCTTGTTTTCGTTCTTTGGCTACATTACATCAAACGATGCAGAACGCTATTTAATCACATTTTGCTAAACTTTTCTTCACCATTGCCAGCTGTACTGACCACTAACCTCTAGCGCCGGGGCTGCACGCAATGCACAAGGATGTTTGCAGAGCATCAAAGGGGCGATTTGTGTTGTAAACCAATATTTATGTAGACTCCATGTTACGGGTGCAGCTCGCTTAAAACGGAGCTCACAGTACAAGAAGGAGAGTGGATTTCCTGGCCTGAGTTTGGCCTGGGTTTAGCCCCAGGGCTAACAGCTACATTTGCTGCTGTGCTTTCCTCATAAGACCCACCAGAGGCTCTTTAGTGTAGTGTTGGGACTGGAGGTGTTCCAGAATAAACCCAGGAGCTACTCTAGTGGACCTTTCATCGAATTGTAAGTGTGCATGCGTTTGTGTGTGTCCGAGAGGGAGAGAAAAAGTGGCTTGGTGGGCTAAGTCTGGGTTCGTTTGTGTTTTAACACGACCGTGTGTACGGTGAGGGTTTGAGGCATCCAGTTTGATGGTTCTTACTTTGTGTGTCTGTGTGTGTGGTACAGGCTTCACCGCATGACCTCGCTGGAGCGGGAGGAGAAGGAGAAGGTGAAGAAGAAGGAGAAGAAGTTGGAAGAAGAAGAGATCATGCAGCAGGCCACCTGGGTCAAGTACACCTTCCCTATTAAACACCAGGTGAAGTTTTGAGAAAGCTTGTGTGTACACACACATATAATCCAGGGCCTGACTTCATTTGTACGTCACCGATTTTTCAAACTTACTGAGGAATTAAGCCATTGAAAGTGAAAGTGACTGCTTGTCATTGTGAACACACTCAAGCACCACAATGAAATGTGACCTCTGCATTTAATCCATCACACTGAGATGTGGACAAAATGGTTCATTGTACCGGACCTTTACATCTTGGAACCAGGGGCCACAGTGTTAGAAACCTCTGGCCAAGTAAAATATTTTGTTTCTTTAATTCAGATTTTTTTTCATCTGCTTTTAGAAAGCTGGAGATTTTCAACAAAGGGGTGCTTTAAGCCTTCCGTTAACTTTGTGGCTCTTTAAGAGTGTTTTGCATCAGTGACACTGTTTCCTCAGATATGCTTTAAAGATGATGGTAAAATAGTGGTGAGTCTGAATTTTTTAAAATTAATTAATTAATTAATTAAAACAAATTTTGGACAACTGTGCTGCCTTTCAACCCTTTATGTGCCCCTTCACCATGAATGGATATCCATTTTAGGCCTAAACCTAACGGGAGGGAACTCTTCAAACCTCTTGTTCCATTCACCGCCACTGTGAACATTTCTCTTATAAATTATTCAACATATCATTTTGAATGACTGTTTTTTCTATTTTTGTGTTCTATGTTTACCATTTAATCATGCAGTAATTAAAGGAATCTGGCTTCATTTATGTTTAATAAGAATTATTTATTTATTTATTTATTATTTAGGTTTGGAAGCAGAAAGGTGAGGAGTACAGGGTGACTGGCTATGGCGGCTGGAGCTGGATCAGTAAGACTCATGTGCATCGTTTCGTGCCCAGACTACCTGGCAACACCAATGCTAATTACCGCAAACAACTGGAAGGTGGGATACAGTGCTGTTTAGTCAGGCTGGGTTTACCCATTCTCTTTAGTATAAGTTACTTCTTTTGTCATTGAACACATTCAGTAACACACAAACAGTGCACCACAAAGAAAAGTGACCTCTGCGTTTAACTTATCACACGTGGAGCAGCGGTCAGCTATGAGAAGTGCCCAGGGAGAAGTGTAGGGATGTCAGTGGTACCCAGCACAGGACTTAAACCTGCGACCTTCTGCTCACAAAGGCAAGGTCCTTACCACTGCCCATGGCCACTACTGCCCACAACACTGTCTACACGTTTTGTTCACACAAACGAAATTTTTAAGTTTTTCTTTTCGTATGAATTTGCTAGTAATGCTTCTGTTATTTGCTCTTTATTTTGTCACCAGCTCTCAAGAGTGGGAATAACCCAGTTGGTCTGAGCAAAGAAAAAAGTACAGTGGGTCCCGATCTGTCCAACAGCAGCAGAGCAGAGGAGGAGAATGAACTAAAGGTGGATGAAGAGATCGAGGTTGAAGCAAACACACACGACTCTTTGTTAGATGACAGAAAAGGTTTCTGCTCTTCTGCTTCTATATTTTTTGTTGTACTGTTTATATGTTTTTTGAACAAGACTTTTCCATTATAACAATCTGATTTGCTCAAAGACAATACATAGACTGTGGAATTGTGAGCCAGCTGTAAATTCTTCATTAGAAAAGACTTTATTACTTGTTTATCCCCTTAAATCTAGGCTCAGTATTTTGGTAAGAAACCGTAAGGTTTGTAATACACTAAGCACTATGAATTATTTAGTAACTACAGTGTAAGGGATTAGCTTCAGGTATAGACACCTGGACACGCCAACACAGCCTTGGACTTTAAGGCAGTGTTTCACATTCCTTCTCCTGGAGGTCCACTTCCCTGCACATTTTAGGGTTTTCCAGGCTCCCAGCACACATGATGCAAGCTATCAGTTCATTAACGAGGCCTACCCGAGTTGATGTGAGCATTTTGAGGTACAGAAACGCTGCCATGAATAAGACCCAAAGACTAACATGAAAGAACAAGCCTCCAGGACCAGAATAACATCATAAAATGTTACACTGCTGTTTTGCTGGTGAATTGCATCTGTTCCACCTTATCAAATCTTTAAAATAGAACATTCTATCTTAGTCCTATTGACATATTGTTAGCAGGTTTGAAATTGGCCTGATCTGTAATTATACTGTTGTTTTTGAATGCTTTAACAATATATTTCTTGCCCTATTTCAGGCTCTCTTGAGAGCAGAAGTGATGCAGTTTCTGAAGAGGAGCTCATCAAACAGGAAGAGGGAGGACCAGGGCAACGACCTTTCAACTACGATGTGGTGAATGTGAGCGAAGGTTTCCTGCTCCGGACGGCCTACAAGCAAAACGTCAAGCCTTCCAAACTGGACGGGCTGCTCGAGCGGCGGGTCAAGCAGCATGCCATAGAGGAGAAGGACCGGCCCGATTGGTGGAAGTCAGCCATCACTACCAACCCCAAGGTGGTGATCCAGAGGCTTGAGTTTAAAATAGACCCACAAGCAGGGATAACAACTATAAGACCTGAGGTCAAACGTGAGGTCAAAAATGAGGTCACTAAGACTGCAGAGGGACAGGAGTCTGCCGGCACAGACAAAAACCTCACCTGTTCCGCTCTGGGGTGTACAGAGGAACCAGCAAGTGTTGAAAATGGTACAGAGACCAAGTGCCTCCAAAGGACAGATGGGTCCACAGAGTGTAGGGTACAGGTAGGGCCTGGAGGAGGCAGTAACACACCTGGACTGAGCCAGTCTCCGTCTGCTGTTGAGGCAACTTGTCAATCGACTGTGCCACTTTTCTCAGGGGACACTGCTAAGCAGTGTGCTAGCATGGATGTTAGCAAAGGTACCCATCAAACTAGTATGAGTACACCAGCACAACTCAGTAATGTGACTTCATTGAAAGACAATGGGGGTGGGTGCAAGGAAGAGAATGGCAAGAGGTTCACTGTTACAGACAATATTGCAACTCCAAAGCATCCTCTTTCCTTCCAGGTGAATGGAAAAGATGTTAAGGAACCATTTTCAAACACTGTCATGAAGGACAGCTCTTTAACTCTGACCAAAATGAACGACAGAGCAATAGAGGGTGATGGAAAGACACTCTCTCTCAAGGATGCCCTAAAGCCTCTGATGAATGGCAACACTGTTCTGAGCAGAGATCCGGAGAGGAGAAATGGCATGGAAGGGGCGAGGGATAATCCAGAATATCTCCCCCCACAGAAGGTCCCCCGTCTGGGAGACACCGTGGAGGAACTGGCCTTGTCTTCTCCAACCATACCCAACCCGACCAAGGCATTACCTACTGTGGACAGCAAAGAGCACAACAGCATGGAAGCCAGGCTGGATGGAGCAGATAAAGTGACCCAAAGGACAGTTGTTCCATCTCCTGTGCTTTCAGTAGAGGAATTGAACCTAAGTAATGACTTTGCAGAAAGCCACTGCAATAGCAGTTCTAAAACCTCAGTAGATACGACAACGGTCCGACAAATTACCACCACAACAACAACCACAGTGTGTACAGAGTCACGCATGCCCCAAAATTGCAATGTCTCCACTCTCACCACCACAACCAAAAGCACCATGACTCGAGTGGCCTCACCAACCGAATGCCTCGCCATTGCCAAGGAGACAAAGACCACCTTCACCTCCACATCTTCGTCCCCATCTGTTTCTGTATCGGTAAGCCGCTCGACACGAGAGCGGGTGCGCCTGCAGCAGTTCAACCACAGCAAAGTACCACGATCCGGCACGGCCCTGCCATCATACCGCAAGTTCGCCACCAAAACCTGCAGAAAGAGCATTTTCGTCTTGCCCGGTGACGAGCTGAAGAAGCTGGCGAGGAAAGGAGGCTTCAGGGAAGTGTCCATATTTAGCTACAATGCCAAGCCAGCCACAGACATCTGGCCCTATCCTTCTCCCAGACCCACCTTTGGCATCACTTGGAGGTGGGTTATTTGTTTGTCAATCAAATAAATCAACAGTTTAGTTTTTTATATCTAAAATGTACTTAATTCAGTTTTTTTTTCGTTGTTTTGGTTTTTATGTAGCCAGTTTGGTCTGCCATTATCCCTGCTCCTGAAGCTCTGCCTTCTTTCTGAGTCATTAGAGGGTGTCTGCAGATGCACAGATGTAGTTAATTAGCTGATGAGGTTCTGATTGTGTAGCTTGTCATTAAAAACGATCTATTATTAAATATTATTATTATTTAATTATTATTATTATTTAATTATTATACTGCTATTTAATCTCTTACACTATTGTATACATTTTGGAACTATAGATTAGACTAATTGTATAAAATAAATGCAAATGAAAAAGCCTGGTCAAAAAAAAAGCTTAAAAAGGGAAGAAAGGACAGTGATTTACATAATATTGGGGCTTATTTCAATAAACACAAAATATCTGTAACTGACTAATGCAGACTTTCTTTAAGTGTAGTACTATTTATTGATGGATAAGGAGTTTTAATTAATCATCCACTCATTTTCTAAACCGATTCTTCCGTTTCCGGGTTGCGGGGAAGCTAGAGCCAGTCCCAGCTGCCTGCGGGCCTAAGGCGGAGTACACCCAGGCCAACCCATCACAGGGCAACACTCACACTTATGGGCAATTTAGAGCATCCGATCGACCTACTGCAGCCTTTGGACAGTAGGAGGAAACCGGAGAACCCAGAGAAAACACACGTGAACACGGGGAGCGCTCGCAAAGTCCTTTTTAATAATCAAATAATTTAATTTTTTTATTAAATATATTATTACTATAAATTTAAAAAAAGAAGAGGGGGGGGAGGAG
>JBBPDA010129525.1:0-23745 GCA_037974385.1 Arnoldichthys spilopterus | reverse complement strand
ACCACTCTCAGTGTTGATCTATGCAGTGCGAACGCTTGATTGTTTCCTCTGTCCTGGAAGTCGCTTTGGATAAAAGCGTCAGCCAAATGAAAAAATGTAAAATGTAAATGTAAACTGTGTTCCACTTTGAGCCATGTTACACTATGAACTGTGTTACAGTTTGAGTGATATCAAATAAATATTTGAAGTTGCCCAACCTAAATTAAGTTAAAGACTTAAATCAGTGTTAAAGAAATTTTCATTTCTCTCCTGGAAATGTCAGCTCAGGGAAATTTAAAAAAAAACTTGTCGTTTTTGTTTTTGAGATTTGAGATTTTTTAAATTTTTATTCTTGCTTCAGTTGTTTCATGTTTGCATCACACTAACCCTGAAGTGTTAAATGAGTTGATTCCTACATACAATTAGAAATGTAGCGGATTCTGGTTCTATTTTAGAAATAGAACTTGTGGTTCCATTTATAAAAATGGTACTTTTCACTGTCAGTGATCAGCCAGAACCAGCAGTTCTGTGTTAATGTAAATGCAGCAGTTTCATGTATTAATGAAGAAGAGAAAAATGACATTTAAAAATTTGTTAAATTCTCTTCCAGTTGTGGACAGGCACAGATTTGCTCTCTGGCTATCACTTTTCTGTCCTGCTATAGTGGTGCTGCACTTGAAATTGCTGCGATGTTTCATTCTGATTAAAATATATAGCCCTTAAAGCTATAGAGTAAACTTACAACTTAAATACAATAAACATGACTGAATATGACATGTTTTTAACCTTCTTAAACGTCGACACTTTGTTGCAAAACATTGCAAAACATAACAAATAAAAAAAACTGCTGACTAATCATTCTTTGCTGTGTTTACTTTATTTTTCGAAAGCAATCAGTTTCCTAAAGTCTACAAAATAAACTGGACTGAATTCACATTAACTTTGATTTGTTAAGTTGCTGATGCTTAGAAATGAACTAATTTTCACATGCTATTTAGATTAAGACCAACTCAAATAAACTGAGTAAGCACAACTATATTTACATCATCTTTAATAGCAGACATTAAGTTAACATATCTTGAAAATGTAAATGTACTTAATGTTTGCATGGCAACTGGTGTCCTATATTCTTTGAAAGAAGAGTGTCTTGGAGGCATCAAATTCTAAATTTCTTCATATTTCCAAAGTAAATTTATGTTGATTAGTAAAAACACTGGAAAACTTTGCTTTTTATCAATTAAATAAAGGTCGAAGAGAGTTTTTTTTAAGTGCATATTCATGTTTTTATTGCATTATGCAAAGTGTTTGGGGGTTGTACATATTTTAAATGCAAAAAGGGACTTTAAAGACTCCCACTATGTACAGCCAGAGCCATGTAAAGAAAGAGAGTTGCGTCAACTCCATTCACTCCAATGGACTATTTTTTTACAGCAATGGCGGAAGCTGTAGCCTTTCAATAGTTCCCGGAAGTTAGCAGTAAACACTTGTTGCACTGCAAAGCTGCAGCAGAAGAGAGTATTTGCAATACTATTTTAAAAGGTAAGAAGATTATATATTTACAGCGAGTTTGAATTAAATGAAATTTTTTGCAGTAAAGTATGTTAGTGAATTTTTTCAGGTTAATGAGCAGATTTAGACAATGTTAACAGACAAGGCTAAGCTAGGCTAGGCTAGTGTATAAAGTTAGTCAAATATAACACTAACCACACACAGCCACGAGCAGTTGCTAAACTCATCTCTCTTCATTCAGTTTTTTTCAACGTTATGGGATTAGAGGGAGATCATTTTTGATCTTTCCAGTGGTGTAGCTCTTTATTTGTGAATAAATGTAATGTTTGAATATGATTTTCCAAATTTTTTGTTGTATCTCTAGTAACAGCAAGATTGCTCTGGTTAACTTGAGCCAACATTCTTTTCTCCTCTTTGTGGGAGTACACAAAGACAACATCTTAAAGGCAATATTATATAACATTAAGGGATGCATATTATGTTCATTCATAAGGCCCAAGAAGTCTAGAAGCACACAGCCCCATAACCAGGAATCATTAAAAGTGAAAGGTGAAAGTGATTATGTCTCATTGTGAACACATCTGTAACTGTGCTATTTAGTTCTCTTGTCAGTGGTTTTAGCGTTGTGGCCGATTGTTTTATATGCCAGGACCTCAAGCCTTTGGTTACCATCAGATTATTATTACCAACAATTAAACATTTATCTGATTATTTTAATAAATATTCCTTCTCTTCCCCTCCCTCTAAATATATCTATAAATATTATTTCTCTTGGCTTCAACACAAGTTTAAAAAAAGATTCAAAGACATCAACATCATGCTCTGTAAAAAAATTTATATCTTCAAATAGTGCATACATTTACATAAATGGGATGGGGATGTGCTGTAGAAAATTTGTGTGCCTTCGCTGGCGTTTAAATTACCAAAAATCGTAGTTTAGCGTCTCGGTATGAACGGATTCAAACGGCCCGCGATGAACTTCTGGGAACTTTCAGAGGTCTACATGAATCACGTGACGACCAAGCATTTGGAACTTCCATTGTCGCAACTCTCTGGTCAGAGGCAGAGATACTGGATGTTGCACAGCATAAAGTTGTTGGTGACTGTGTGAGCAGTGACGCAGTTACAAAAGCTGAACTCTGTAGCAGGACTGGAGGAAACTGAAATAGTAATGACATGTCAAAAAGATCCTGTCTGAGTGTGTTTTTTTTTCTTGCATTTTATATTATGTGATTTTGTAAAAAGAAGCATGTTTGCGAACACATGATAGACTGAGATGCCGTTAGGAACAATAGAAACAAGAAAACAAGACTTTAAATACTTCGGAATCAGAGACCAAACGGTTTTCTTTCTAGTAAAAAGATTTACTTAAATCAATTATTTGACAGATCTTCAAATAGCATGTCTAAAAAAAAAGAAAGAAAGAATATTACATATAATATAAATAACATAGTGGGCAGTGGTGCCCTAGTGGTTCAAGATCATAGCATCATAAGTCCTGGCCCAGGCACCATTGAGGTACTCTTGAGCAAAGTACCATCCAGCTACACTTCTCCCCAGGCGTTGTTGAGAGGTGCCTGCTGCTCCACATGTGCATGTGTAAAGGGTTGAATACAGAGATCACATTTGGTTGTGGAGCTTGACTGTCACATTATTATTATCCACGTTAACAAAATCAGTGCTCACTAACACCAACTTAAAATAAAGAATTCTGAAACATCTTCATGCTACTATTCATGACAAGAAAAATTATTTTCATGTAATAATAATTTGATGTGATTAATAACACTATGATTTCAAAACTCTTGGATATTATATCTATTGGATTAAATGTGTAAATTTGTGAACTAGTGGACATATTAGCTGAAAATAATTGTGTATAAAAACGTTTATAATTTTATTCCAGGTGTCATCCTGAGGATGACTGGGATCCTCTTCAAGTTTTGGTTCTTCTCAAGGTTTCTCCATTGAATTTAAATGGTGAGGAGACTTTCTTTTCCACTGCGGCCCTTGGTTTACTCACTGTAGTTTAGCCAAATGTGAAACATGGTATAAAAGTTATTTTGAAATGAATTGACTTTAAAACATTGTGAGCAGGGCCGGTTCTAGACAGGCATATATAAGGGTGTAGACAGAAATGTTAGGGGGGCACGTTGTGGCAATGGAGGCGGGAAAGGGGTGGTGTGGAGTTGCTCTGGATAACTGTTTTTGTCATGTTATTGGATTGCACTTTGTCATCCCTTTACCCTAAGACCTGTCCCACCTGAAGGCTAAGCTTCTGCTGGTGTAGCTCTTAGGGTCACTGAGGCACACAACCCCCCTGACCACGTTAAGGTGACAATCTTTCAGGGGGAAAAGTGAAAAATAAAACAACTAAAAATAAAATGAAATATACCTTATCAGATTATAACAACTAAAAAAATGACATTTACCTTCATTGGACGCCTATACCAAATATATTCCAACCTAACAATAACACTTCTCACTATTGCTAATATTAACAACACCAAAGAGGGTAGGCCAAGTTATTAAAAAAATCAATTATATATATTTATATAAAACATTTTTTAAAAACTAATCACTGTCTTTTCCTACAGTTCTCAAACAAATTTATAGAACACAACAGATTTAGAACAATTTTTTATTTTAATAATTTTCTTCTTTTTTTGTCTTGTTTTAAGCTTGTCTGTTTGCAACTGAACTCACTGTTTGCAACTGAACAGCTCCACTCTCCTTTCTCTTTAGTCCAAAGGTATTTGATGTTGGACTTAATGTTCGTCTGTGAGTACTAAGCTCAGGTTTCAATACTTCTATGTCAAACTGGTCAAACTGTCAAATTGGTTTAATTTAGTGTTGCTTAAATGTTTTCCAGAAGCATGAATACTGCAGTACTGCAAGTTGTGCTGTTAGTTTTTTTGTTAGTCAATTTTGCACTGAACTGAATCTTTAAGCCATTCAGTGATACTATTATGTTCAATTTGTTCAGTACTTTTGGAGTTATTTGAATAAAATGATAAAAATACTATTACATACAACTGTTTGTGGTTGAAAATGTTTGTTTTTGCTTCTACAGAGTTAATTTACAGCCAGTACTTTTTGTCATGTTTATGGGAAACTCGGCCACATTCATTTCCAGTGGAGAAGGAAGCAAAGACCCCCCCCCCCCCTTAAATCTAAAACCTGAACACGCCTCACCATTTACCGCTCTCTTCGAGCTAACAGCTCCTAGCAGCACGTCTTATGCTATTGTTCTGGGGTCCCGCCCCCAGTCCAACCCCCGAAAACGTCGATTGGTCCCCCCTGCAGTAAAGATGCTGTCTGCACCCCTGAGTAAGAGCCCAGAAAGAGCAGAACGCTGTGTGATCCTGGGCACAGTGCACGGAGGGAAAGAGCGAACAAAAGGTGAAAGCGATCTTCTCATTTGTGCCTTTTCCCGCTGATTTTTCAGATTCTGCAGTAAATCTGGTCCATATTCAGTTTGTGGGTAATCTATTATTTTGATTCTCAACTTCTAAAACTTTGATTTAAGGGGGCAGGATGGTTGTTTGAGGGGGCATTACCCCCTCTTGCCCCAGCGTAGAGCTGGCCCTGTGTGCAAGTGTGGCTTAAAGTTGTAGTCGCTCAGTCCTTTATTGGTCCACTGTTGTCTGTAGCTGTTGTCGTGTACTCCGTTCCCTAGCCAAGTCTCCAGGTGTATGTATCTGTCGCACCTGGTTCTTAGTTCTCGTTTGTTTTCTAGTTTTGTTTTAGTTTCATTAATAAAACCCCATTTTCCTACGTCGTGCCTGCACTTGCAAGCAGCAGGCGGGCGGTTTTATGAGCCTGAGACTGAGCCACGCAGACGTCGCTGCAGCGGGCGCGCCCTACAAGGGAGGCCTCCTCCCAGACGTTGGCGAGGGTACTGCCCCTGTTGCTAAACTCCGCCACCACATCGATCCACATGCCAGAGGTTTAGCAGAGCTTATTCTTCCTGAAGATAGTTCTAAATACAAAATATCTAATAAGGTGTAAAGCCAGTGTTTCATTGACAAGTCATGAGGTGGCAGGTGAATTGATGGATGAGATTTTTTGACGAACTTGTAATGTTGCTCAAAATAGATTCCCAATCTACATTTTCCTGTACGTTTAGGTCTTTCTTCCAGTTTTCATGTAGACAATTAGATGTTTCCTGGTGTTTGGATAACTAAGTAAATAAATGTGAATTTTTCTAGGGGGCTTTTCTATCCATTCGACAATTGGATGTTGTTTTAGATCATGGCCCCAGTGGATGTTATGGGATTTAAGTGCTGATCGTAATCTGAAATAATGAAAAAGGGATTGTTTGGGAATGTCATGTTGTGACACTAAATCCTGAAAACTTAATAAAGTATCTTCTCCATTTATATCATCTAGTATGTGTATGTTTCTGTGGATCCAGGGGCCTGGTTTGAATGGCCTGTTCCCTGTTCTTAAATGTTGGTTTAACCACAGTGGAGAGTTTTTATGCCATTTAATATCCACATCCAAATATTTTTCTACAGATCTGAAAATTTTAACCAGGTAAGAAACAATAGGTCCACACCGTAGCATGCATTGTCTGAGAGATATGCCTGAAAACAGAAAGTCCTGAAGTCTTACTGGAGCTACAATTTCTTTTTCAATTTCTACCCAAGAAGTTTGGATCGATGGATTTAACCAATGTTTAATATTCTGTAGTGTATATGACCAGTGAAATAGTTTAAAGTTTGGAAGAGCCCAGCCTCCTTGTAGTTTGGGTTTTTGCAACATTGACCATTTTATTCATGCACCTTTATTGTTCCATGTTCCTTTATTGTTCCATTGTTTACCTGCCTATCTATTTTTACTTTTACTTCTAAATTTCTGTTTAATCTATTATTTACTTACATAAATGCACAGTCTCAGGAACGTTCAGGGTACATTTCACTACATGTTGTACTTGTATAACTATGTAGGTGACAAATAAACCACTACTTGAACTTGAACTAAAAGATTTAAGTAATGAGTCCACCCTTTTCCAATATTCTGCTGGAGCAGTTAGTGGCAGCATTGCACTTATAAAATGAATTCTGGGCTAAATATTCATTTTAATAACTGAAATTATGGCAGGTACTGACAGTGGGAGGGGCTTTCATCTATTAAGATCATTTTCTATTTTCTTCAGGGTGCTATCATAGTTGATTTTGGCTACATTAGATAAAGATGGGGATATTTAAATGCCTAAAAAGGCCACTTGATTAGTAACAATAATGTCTGATGGAATTGCTAGTTTGTCTTTGTCTGCATTAAGAAGTAAAAGGAAAGATTTTTTATAGTTAGTTTTAAAACCGGATACCTTACCAAAGTTGCTCAAGACTTTCATTATCTCTGGTAATGAGGACTGTATATCTGACATGTAGATTAACGCATCATCTGCATACAAAGATATAGAATGTTTGGATGACCTTATTGTTATTGGTGTTATAATATCGTTTTGACGTATTAACTGAGCTAAGGGTTCTACAGAAAGATTAAACAGATAAGAAAAGAGTGGGCAACCTGGCCTCGAACCCCAAAATAAACCAAATGTTTCAGAGGATATTCCTTTAGTGTACACTCTGGCAAGTGGATTTGCATATAGAATTTGAATCATTCTAATGATATTAGAGCCTAATTTAAATTCTTCCAAAACTCTCCATAGGTATTCCCATTCTTACCGGTCGAATGCATTTTGCGCATTCCAAAAAAAAAGTATTTGAAGAATTCTTTTTTTCTGAGTGCTCAATTATATGATGAAGCCGTCTAATGTTGTCAGAACATTTCATAAATTCTGTTTGGTCCACATGAATTATTTATTGCTTTCTCTAAACGTAGAGCTATTGTTTTGGCATAATTTTTCAAATCTGCATTTATTAGTGAGTTGGGACGGTAATTAGCACATTCAGAAGGGTCTTTGCCTGGTTTTGACATGCTCCGCTTTAAAGTCGCTATCTTCCCCCTACTCCCCCCAGACGTCGCCGGCTACACCCTGTTCCGCCTAGTAGTCGCTGTCGTCTCAGAGCTCCTCTGTATTTTTGGCATATCTATAAGTTAGTGTAAAATCATTATTTAACTAAATTGGAGAAATACTATACCTAAAGTATTGGAAGAGGGGGAATATGAATGTGAATATATAATTGTAATTTACAATCAATTACAGAATGCAAAGACTACATTCCCTGAGCAAACCTCCAGTCTCTTCAAGGACATGGACTCCCACTGTTTTAGAACATCATATGTGCTCTCTCTACTGGCTTCTACAAACAACAACTAACTGTGTTTTCATGTTTGTCTAGTTCCCCTCGTTGAAGGAGGGGAAAAACACAGTCTTGTGACCCTTTTTAAAGTGCAGACTTTTGTTTAAAACTAATTCTTCAGAGCCCAGATACATGCAGGAACAGAAGGTGGGGCCCAAAGCCCTGTGACCTGACTATGTTTTATGGGACACAAGCTCATTTGGGGAGTCCTGCATCATCATTAACTTCCAGTTCATCATCATGAACTTCATCTTTCATCATTCATGCAACTGGCAGTCGACCAAGTCCCTCAAACACCACCTTTCAGTGAGCTCTGGGCGCACAAACACCTTTCACACCTTGTATCAAAGTGAGGAAGGATCATCTTTGCATCTGCAACATCACGGAACATGGAGGAAGAACATGGTGATGAAGGTCACACATACACCCACTAAGATTCACAGGGCAAGCTGAAGGGACAGACTCTGAATTTTCTATCTAATCAGCCCTTCATTGGAGTGGATACACATCTTCACTTATCTTACATGGAATTCAATTGTACAACGGTAACACTATCACAATCTCATTCCTCTTGTCTTTGAAGGAAGAATTTCTTCTTGACTTATTGCTAATTCCTAATTTCATAGGAATTCATTAATTTATTTATAACTGAATTTATTACTATTTTTATTTTATATAACAGTTATATTGTTGTCATTTTATTATATGGTATTACTTTTCTCTTGCAACCACAATGATCAAATATCAAATGAATCCAGTTGTTTTTGTTTTTAGCCGAGTATGTGTTTTCTGTAGAGTCTTGTATCCCCTTGACAGGTGTTTATGTACTACCATGCCTAAAGCCTTGATTCTTCCAGCACCTTAGAGGGGTGTAACTGTATACTGTCTACCTGGTCACTCTGGGACACCCTCAGAGTGAAGACTCATTAAGTTATTAATGTCACACTTCCAGTGTTGACTCTTGATGCAGCCTATACTGTTGACACCTGCATGTATCCAAAGGGGTGGCTCATGTATTCAGGGACCACTTTTTTCCTTATATCCCAGAATAGCTTGCTAACGTATGTTTACTAAAAACTCTTTAGCATGTGCAGCTGTCAGCATCTTTTTTCAGGCAATCAGGTGCATTCTGAATAACATACACCACTGATCCCTCCTTATTAGGCAGTCTCTGACGTGCACACTAAAACTCCTTATTTCACCCAGACTGTTCAACACCTAACACTGGTGGCAGAAATAACTTGCTTAAACTGGTTGGCCAGGTGGGTCATGTCATCCCATTTTCAAGAAGTTTAAAAACCCATATTGCCTTTAGCCGAACCAGCGTGGAGCTCAAGACCTTTGTGTCATGACTCTGCTCTTCATCTCGCATATCCTAACCGGCATCTTGGAGATCCCCTGTTGGGAGCCTCTCCTCTTCCACTAACCCGCTTTTTGATTTTTGGATATTCCTTATCTGTTTTTGGTTGCCTTTAGCCCACATTGAATCTCTGCCCTTGTGTGCTTGAATGTTTAATTAATAACTTAACTTGCTCCTGCATCTAAGTGACTCATTCATTACACCAGTTAATGTCCATTACAGTGCAAAAGAACGTGACACCGGCATTGAGGGTCATTTCAAGCTCTTTTGGTGTCCTCTTGGTACCCCGTTAGACCCTAAGCAGATGTTTAGTTCACGTCTGCTTTGGTCTGGTGTTGTGCTACTGAACAACCCCATTGCAGGGACAGGTTCAAAAACCAAAAGTGCTCTTAGCTGAAGAAACCCCCAAACAACTTGAACACTTTTCCCCATTTGCTCCTTGGAGACCTGTCTTTGAGACCTGAAGGTTGTAGGTTTAAGTCCTGGCCTGGGCACTACTGAGGTACCCTTGAGCAAGGTACTGTCCCACTACACTGCTCCCCCGGCGCTGTTGAAAGCTGCTCCACGTGTGATGGGTTAAATGCAGAGGTTGCATTTTGTTGTGGTGCTTGAGTGTGCTCACAATGACAAAAAGTCACTTTCACTTCACTTGCTTTACAACACTGATGTGACCTGATTTATGACTGACTGAATGTGACACAAGTGCTTTTAAACATTTTTTAAGTATTTCCTACTGCTGAAGGACAGAGCAGCCATCTTGGATTTTGAGATTGAGGTTGTTGATCAGACATGCAAAAATAGGTAAGGCTAGGGTCAGGATAAGGTTCAGGTAAGGTTTAGGGCTAGCTGTTGTTTTATGGACTTTTCTTGCAGTATTTCCTTCTGGTAACATGGGACTCTCATACTAATCCAGGACTTCTTCCAGGGGGCGTAGTGGGTGTGTCATGTCGCAAAGCAGGTGTGCCATGCAGTCTGCAAGACCGCAGATTCTATTCTTACTCAACTAGCAAATTTGGCGCAGGCAACGTCTTCTGTAAAAACACTTGCAGTATCTCTCGATTTTTTCTCTTTTTGTTGATTAAGCTTCCAGCTCCCATTTCTGTAAAATTTTATCGAACAATATTTAGTAAACAGAATGTTCAGGGTATTGGAGCGGTCTCAGTTAAATAATATGTTTTAAGAGGGTTTTGAGGGAGAGCCTAAGATACTACATCTGCATAGCAGGGTGAGGTCATGTGATTGGCAGCTGGACTGTTTATGTAGCTAATTTAAACTGGGCAGATACGACAACAACAAATTTGCCACCAGGTTAATGTTATCTTAATTACACAATAAAAAGAAAAATACATCTGCTCTAATAACAGCTACATTAAGAGTGTGACCTCTCACAATCATTTAAAATTATTGATCATTTGAAATTAATAACACTATCAACTTTTTTGTGTTGTGCACTACAGTTTCTGATTAGTCTGAATGGGATTTCTTTAGGAGTTCTATAGAGCTTGTTCAATCTAGCACCAAATCTAATGGGCAGTTTCTGTTTCTGATTGGCCTGTTTCTGTCCCTAATCGAATCTGGAAAGAAGCAAATTTCCCCTGGACCCAAGCCCCCGTGAGCACACCTAGGGCTACAGTGGCAAGGAAAAACTCTCTCTGAGCCAAATGAGGAAGAAACCTTGAGAGGAACCAAGACTAACGGGGGAGCCAGTCCTCCTCTGGCCGGTGGGGTGCCCAATTAGAGATTTAATCAGGGAGAGCCAGATTGTTCTGTAGGGTTCGGAGACTGAGTGTGTAGGAGCTGTGGAGCTGAGGGAGGAGAGAAGAACATGTCATACAGTGTTCGCTTTCTTTTATAGAATAAAACATAAGCACTGCACTGCCTTTGCTGTACGACTTGCTCTTCCGTCTCTATGGTGATGCTCTTCTCATCACATGACAAACAGCATGCATCTGACTGGCTGGAGCAATCAATAACATAGTGTCCTGTGGGAGGAATAGAGACAGAGAGAGTGAGACAAGTGTAAAAAGAGACAGAGAGAGTGAGACAAGTGTTGAAAGAAAACTTTATTAATGAAGCAAACATTCATGAGACGACCTGAGTGAATAATTTACAATGGCTTTTTTAACATAACTTTGTGTGTGTGTGTGTGTGTGTGTGTGTGTGTGTGTGTGTGTGTGTGTGTTTGTGTGTGTGTGTGTGTGTGTGTGTGTGTGTGTGTGTATGTGATCTTACCATAGTTTAAGCTGTGTCCCACATGGTTCAGCACACTGATTAAAGTGTATCTGTAGTTGGTTTCACTCTAAAAGAAAAAGAAGGAAACAATGATAACACACATTAAGACCCTAGTTTACTGTGTGTGTACTTTATCTTTCCTTCGTCCTGTTTCTTTCTTATTCTGCACACACAACTCTACTAAGGGTCATTTTGTTTTGACCAATTTAACCACTCACTAACTCTCTCTGTCTCTCTCTTTCTCGGTTTTACTCTCTATCTGTCTATCTATCCATGTCTCTCTGTCACTCTTTCTACCTCTTTTTCTCTGCCTCACCAGTTCCTTTCCCTCAGTCTTTTCCTCCTTTGGATTTTAATGTTCTAGATAAAGAAGCAAGTCACAAAGAAAAGAAAGATTAGCTTAGCTATGACTAGTTGCTAAGTGTGATGTTTAATTTTGGAATTATTCTAAATAATATAATATATACATTTAGATATTCTACAGCTGGATATAGACAGTATCCGTCTCCATCTGTGAACACTCATTGGCTGAAAAAGAAAAACACTACTTACCTTTTGAGGGTGTGGGCTCATTCTTATGGGTGTGGCCCACTGACTCTTCAGCAGTACTACAACACAACAAGCAGATTCACATATGTTTGAGAAAATAACAGAGAAACACAAAGGTATGTGTGTGTGTGTGTGTGTGTGTTCTGACCTCTGTACTTGTGTGTTCAGCTGTAACTCGGTGTCTATGTGGATTGCACCAAGTTGCTTCTTGATGCCATCAGCTGACAGATTAAACCTGTTTAGAGAGGGAGAGAGAGAGAAAAATATACTCTGACTTTCATCTAGTGCTGAACTGCTCTCTGTGTGTCTAACAGCAGATTCTGATGTGCCGCTGAGGTTTAGTTTTATCACTGGAGCTCCACAAAACACACACACTGTGACAGCTTACCTGGGCAGTGTGTGGAATGCCCACCTGGAGCTGGCAGAGTTGCACTTACACACCTCACACCTGCACTCAATTACTTCCTCTCCCTACACACACAGAGAACACAGTCACTGCATCATTTAGGCGGATTTTGAAGGAGTGTGTATTTTCATTAGAGAATTACACTGAATTACTACTGAAGTAGTGTTTGACACAGTCTTTGATTGAGCCATGAGGCAGTAGAGCTAGAGGAAGGTGATTAAACTCTTCTGTTTGTCTTTTCTGAGATCCACAGCTGAACACACACACACATAAACACACACGAGATGAAACAATTAGTGAAGTCAGTTAACACAAATGCCAGAGTGTAATAAAAATGTTAATGTTAATGTCATTGCCTCTTACCCTCTACATGTAATAACATACATGAGCTGAAAGCCAAAGTGTGATCTGACTGGACAGTCATAAGCCTCGATTCCTTTCTGGCATCGATCTATGCCAGTGTCCTCCATTTGTCTCAAAACATGGAGGAGAAACTCGTGAGCGTACTAAACACAAAAACATGTGCACATACAAATCACATCAGAAACAGCATGTGCATGTGTGTGTCCTTTTATGCCATTTATGTTTTTTCTATGTGCCCCCACATTCTGAATGCCCGTCCTGAAATCAGGGTTGGTGACAGCAACTGTATTGATGAGCTGCATGAGGAGTGATCTCTTCACAGTCCAGTCTGGGCTCCCCCTCATGTTCCACAGTTTAACAAAACACCTGCAGGAGCAGAAAACGTCTTTGAGAATTTTTAGCAAGTGATCAGAGGAAGAAAGCTGATGTACAGTCAGTCAGCACCACCACTGTTCAGCCATAATCACTCTTGTTACCTTAGAAGTCCATTCACACCAGGCTGATGATTTTTCTCCTCCTGACAACACGTTAACTTTGTTTTACTTTTAGTATCTCAATCTAATTTCTTTTATGCTCAGAAAACTGACTTACAATCTCAAAATAATTACTTATTTGTACTTATATTATTAAGACTATTAAGAATGGAGTTATCAAGAATATTAAGAATTTTTGTCACTGCAGTGTAACATAATGGCATGTATTTCTTTTCCTCCCTCCCTCTCACTCCCACCCCACCCACCCACTCTTTCTCTCTCTCTACCTGATCAGACTGGCTATGGTTCAGAAATCCAGTCGCTCAGTGTGCAGAAAGACTCTACACTGAACAGACACTGCAGACTGGCGTTCATGTAGCAGGTGTTTCCCAAGTTCCTTAACCTACACACACACATACAGTATACATAATAAACTGGTCATAATTTACAGAGCATCTTTCTCAGAAATGGACATAAACACACTAACACACCCTCTGTTCATTAGCAGCTGCTTTCTGCTGAGGGACAGGCTGACCAAGCGTGTTCTGGATGTGTCAGTTTGATGCTGCTCCTCTCTCTCTTGTTCCATGTATGCAGGAGACCCACCACACTGCATCTTAAGCTTAGCCCACCTGAGTGAGAGACAGAGACTCAGACTGTTAGTTTACAGCTGGTTAATCAGTGAGGTAAATGTGTGTGTGTTGTATGTTGATCTTAGGGAACCTTACAAGTTTGTTAAGAAGGAGCAGGTCAGCTCAGCGTGCTTTTCAGTTACCACTGAAGCTTCATTGCTCTTTCCAGTTGTATTCATCACTGCCATCATCTAGCTTTTGGTTGCCACAGCCATTTTACTGATCAGCGTCTGAGTCTCAGTGGTAAGTAGGGATCTCTGCAACAGCAGCTGACATGACCTGGCTGAGCTCACAGTTCTCTGTGTTTCCCTCTGAGCTCCTAAGAACAACACTGGAAAAGATTAAATACAAAAGACACACATTCATAGGTCTCTATTGCTGCCACTCAGCACAAGTTCTCACACTCAGGTACTATTACACCTAGAAATGTACACACACAAGTACATCCACACTTATCATCTTATATTGATTCTTCTATAAATTTTGTTAGCACATCACCCACAGTGTACAGAATTGTTCTGGCCTACAAAGCTGCAATCATAATATTAACTGTTCTGCAGAAGTGTGATTTCAATATAAGTCTCAACATAATGATCATTTACCTTTTTACAGCGCTGACAGTAACTTCATCCTCTTCTGGATGGACTTTTTTATTCTGTTTATGAAAAAAAAAACATACACACGATCACTTGATCTGCTTTCTCAGTCTGACAGAATTGTCCTTTTCATTTAATCTAATTGCTGATCATAGACAGATCCAGTCTTACCTTTTTAAAACAACACCAAGGAAAGCAAAACATTTTGTTTGGCACTTTACACAGAGCTAAATGTATGACAGTAGCGTTCGCTGTAGTGTCTTGTAGAAAACGGAGAAGAAAATGAAACGTCACGCATCTATCGTCATGACGTAAAAAGTTTACACAAAGTTTCACAGTTTATCAGTTATAAATAGTTAATATACATAATTTTATCGTCATAAATACTAAAATACTCCTCATTTATAAACAGTAAAAATTACAAATATCATTTTGTGTGTATGTATATGTATCGTACTAAAACGCTGCTCGTGTGTGTATTTCTCACTGCTTGTGATAGTCAGACTTATTGTAATGGCGGGTATTACATTAGCACCTTACATTAGCACCTACAGCGTTAGTTCACCGTTTGGAAAGGCAGGACTCTCCCTCAGTTGTGGATAAGCAGCTAGTTAGCATTAGTAGCTAATGTTTTGGGCATTTTGAGATAAATATTATGTAATGAGCAAAGACTCGTGTGCAGTTTAGAAGCTGATTTAAAAGATCGTGTCTTGCTTGGAGAAGGGCTGAAAAACCCACCACCACACCAGCACTGCCCACCTCAGCAGTTTGTCTCAGAAAGGCCACAAGAGGGCAGTGCAGTTCATTGTGTGAGTCAGAAGATTGGTCAGAGGCAGAAATACTGGAGCATAAAGTTGTTGGAGCCTGTGTAAGCAGTGACTCAGTTAAAGAAGCTAAACTCTGTAGCAAGACTGGAGGAGACCGAAATAGTAATGGCATGTCAAAAAGATCCTGTCTGAGTGCGTTTTTTTCTTGTATTTTATATTATGTGATTTTGCAAAAAGCACCATGTACACAAACACATGATAGACTGAGAAGCTGTTATGAACAATAGAAACAAGAAAACAAGACTTTAATACTTAGGAATCAGAGACAAAACGGTTTTCTTTCTAGTAAAAAGATTTACTTCATTCAATTATTTAACAGATCTTCAAATAACATGTCTAATAAAATAAAGAAAGAAATGATATTACATATTACATTAATGACATAGTGGGCAATGGTGGCCTAGTGGTTCAAGATCACAGGTTCAAGTACTGGCCCAGGCACCTTTGAGGTACTCTTGAGCAAGGTACCATCCAGCTACACTGCTCCCCAGGCGTTGTTGCCAACTGCTCCACATGTCCATGTGTAATGGATTAAATACAGAGATCACATGTGGTTGTGAAGCTTGAGTGTCAGTGTTATTATTTTCCACATTAACAAAATCAGTGCTTAATAACAATTGATCTGATTGCTCTGATTGCTCAGAGTACAAGTGTACAAGAAGGCAATTTTTAAAATAAAGAATTCTGAATCATCTTAATGCTACTATTTATGACAAGAAAAATTATTTCCATGTAATAATAATTTGATGTGATTAATACAAATATAATTTCAATACTATTGGATATTATAATATCTATTGGATTAAATGTATGAATTTGTGAACTAGTGGATATATTAGCTGAAAATATTTAAAAAGTGTATAATGTATAATTTTATTCCAGGTGTCATCCTGAGGATTACTGGGATTCTCTTCAAGTCTTGGTTCTTCTCTCCCTTGAATTTAAACTGTGGGGAGACTTTCTTTTCCACTGTGGGCCTTGGTTTGCTCACTGTAGTTTAGCCAAATGTAAAACATGCTATAAAAGTCTATATTTGTATAGTCTAATCTACTTCATATGTGTAAAGGGAAGTCAATATTTAAAATGCTTTATGAGGATATAAGTTCTCAACAGTGCACAGCAACAAAATACATTTAATTACTTTACTTGGATTTAATTAGGAATAAAAAGACAAAATCATCCTAAAATTATGATGTACATGTATATAATCAGCACCTCAATCTTCTATGGTGAAGTGATAAGCATCTTTTTATCTGTTAATAATTCTGTAAGGTATTCGTTAATTCAGTTTAATGTATGGAACCTATAGATAGCTATATAGCAAACTGGGATCAGGGCTGTACATTAAGCATATATACACTGCGTTGTCAGAATAAATAAAAGCTTAAGAACATGATGGCATTGACAGGGCAGAGACCACTGGCAAGTGATTAGCGTTCATTGCCAGATTTGCACTGCGCATGCGCACCGATGTCATCAGCCGCGTCCTTCTGTTGTCGGTCCTCTCTTCCGAAAGGGGGTGCTGTTGTCCTTTCCGCTCTGTTAGAGCAGCTTCGAGGATCTGCGGCTCCTTCACTCCACGCACATGTAACCGAGTTGACCTCCGGCAGGAGCGGTAGAGTAGTGCAACCTTTACACATCGGCGGCTTAGACAAGTTAGAAGGAGTGTCAGAAAAACAGTTGAATATTTCCGCGTACACACCAGGCGAATCTGCTGTGCCGTCGTTTTCTCCTCGCCGAAGACGTGAAAGTAGCCTCGGCTCGTTGGGATGCAGGCGCTGTCTCCAGACGTGGGGCCTGTGGACACACGGCCTCGTGAAGATGAAATCGAAGGAGACGACGAAGACGAGGATGTAAGTTCACGTTCAGCGCTACACCGACGTCTTAACACCGTCCGGAGTGTGTAGATAGAGAATCGAGCAGCTTTACAGAGCGGGCGCTAGTGCTGAATGTGATGTTTCCCTGCACCTGTAACGCCGGCTTTCCACACCTTGGTGCAGTGGGTCACACTCGTTTCACACTGTTTCCTGTATTTTGAAGTTGGGAGTCTATGTTTTATGGGGTGGTATATGGGGTTGTATTAAGCTTATTTCTAATCTTCTTCCTAATCTTCTTCATTCAGTCATTCTAATTAAACCAGTTTCTATAAAGAGCCTTTATAGATTGTAGATTGAGCAAACCAGTACAGTAGGGCCGAACAATTTGGAGAAGACATCTAATTGCCATTTTTTGAAAACAGTATTTCAATTTAAATGTGATTACTTAATTTTTTTTTTACCAAAATGTGCTAAACACAAGCCCTACAGGAATTGGTTTGGACACCCCTGTTTTAGTTTTATTGCTGGTTTTTACTCCCAGTCTAGCGGTCTGAACTGTCTATTAAGTCAAATTTACTTCCATATTGTCTAAGTTCAGCTAATGTTTGCTATAGGATGTGAGTGTGTGAGAGAGCAAAAAAAACAAACAAAACTGGACAGTCCAGTGGTGCACCAGCTCTGGTCTGAGAACCACAGCTTTAAAACTTTAGGTGTTTTGCGCTTTATCAGGGAAAGCCTGCACAAGTCTTCTGAGGTCTTCTATGAGTTACCAATGTAGGTAATACACTGGCAGAGCTCATAAAGTGTCATTTCACTGTAATTTAAGCCATTCAACCTGATGGTGAAGCTATGAATGTTCAAGCTGATTTTGGATGAGACACAACACAAGGCAATCTAAAGACACCGTAAAACACATTGCCAGTTAATTATGACCGTTACAATCCCAAATCAGAAAAGGTGGGGATGGTATGGAAAATGCAAATAAAAAAAAGTAGTGATTTCTAAATTTACTTAGACTTGTATTTTATTGCAGACAATATGAACACAAAATATTTCATGTTTTGTCTGGTCAACTTCATTTCATTTGTAAATATACGTCCTCTCCTGTCATTCAGACCTGCAACACATTCCAAAAAACAGTGATAGTAAAGCATTTACCACTTTGTAATGTTGCCGTTCATTTTCACAACACTTAAAAGACGTTTAGGGACTAAAGGCACCAAGTGATGAAGTGTTTCAGGTGTAATTTTGTCTCGTTCTTCCTGCAAACAAGTCTTAAGGTGGGCAACAGTGGACGTGGGCCCTTTATTTTATCACGAAGTCTTGCAATGCCATGTAATCTACAAGCATTAGTAGAGTTCTGTTATATGGCTGTACAGTGGCTTGAATATTCTAATTTAGCAAAGTGAATATTTGTCATTGTGAACGCACTCAAGCACCACAATGAAACGCAACCTCTGCATTTAATCTAGCACACGTGGAGCAGTGGGCAGCTATCAACAGCGCCCGGGGAGCAGTGTAGCGGGACGGTACCTTGCTCAAGGGTACCTCAGTAGCGCCCGGGCCGGCACGCCAACCTGTGACCTTCAGCTCTCTTAAGGCAGTGTCCTAACCACTAGGTCACCACTGCCCACAATGCTCAGTAAGCCAAGCAACCTGAATGACCCAATTTGTGAGAGAGAAATCTAACTGCAATGAGATCGAGAGGGACCAATCTGTGTGTAATGGTACTTTGGCCCACAGAAGTTCTTTGTTCTCTAGTGCTTTTGTATTAAGCTTTTGTCTAATCTTTTTCATTGTCATTCTAATTAAACCAGTTTCTATAAAGAGCCTTTATAGATTGTAGATTGAGCAAACCAGTACAGTAGGGCTAAATTCTTTTTTTCAGAAGGGGGGCCCAAAGCCTGTAATGATTGGTCCCCAGGACAAATAAGTTTGTAAAAAACGCTGGTATAGCCTATATTTAGTTCTCTTATTTGTGCGGATATTCTCAATGGGGAATAAAATTGTTTTTGTTTATTTTTTTAAAATGAAGATTATTTTTTTTAGCTGATTAATGCAAAGTTGATTATCAAAATAATCTGTAGTTGTAGCCATACCAAGGCATGATGCTCCATCTAAATGTAGAGGTATAATAACTCATTAGGATTAGCATTTTACTTTATGTGGACACTTCTTAGGCACCAAGTTAGTACATTTTTTTCAGATTGACCACAGTAATAATGCAAAGAACTAATGATGAATCTAATTGGCCGTTAGCGGTCATCAAGCACAGCACCTAGGTTTGGGCACAATAGTAATGCTTTACATTTGTGCATTCTAAAGCCAAAACAAATTTAAAAACTATATCGCACCGCATTATTTATATCGCACCTTTTGTATATGTAAGTGCATCTTAAAGTGCTTTACACTCAAAAAAAAGGAGGAAAAAAAGAGTAACAAGTAGTGTATGTACGTGTGTATATATGTGTGTGTGTAATACAATAAAAGAAAAAAATAAGTTTTAATAAAAAGGAGATTAATAAATAAGAGAAAAAATTTTACTAAAAGATATTCTGTATCAAATGCAATTGTTTAGCCAGAAAAGGGTCATTTTAGATGGATCAGGCAACTCCTGTGGGAGTTGACAGTTTGCATCTGCAATTTAATGAAGGGTTATAGGTGACAAATCAAGCTGAGATGTTTTCAACATTACGCAAATAAATAGTGAAGTGACAAATAGTGGCCCAAGCACATTTCTCCAACCATTCTTTCATAGGGGGATATGAGGGGAATGCGTAACTTGTACATTTAAAACTTCAATTTACATGTGTGAAAAAATCGCAGTGCATATGTACATTGTTTGTACATACATGGATTTTCTTGTCTAAGGGTGGTGCACACACCCACATGTGACATGCGACTTGGTGCACCAGCTCAGATTTAGATAATTGAGGTTCAGTAAATAACAGCAACCTCAAGACCCCATGTGCTGCACTTTTCCAGTTAATGTCCATCTATGTTTTACCATAATGCTACGTAAGTCTGATTTATTCTTAATTTCTACATTTTTGTAAATGTTTAAGTCTGGAATGGGCTTCAACAAAAATTTTAATTTGATAATGTGTAGAAAATTCCCTTGATTTTTAATGATTTTTTTTTTTTGCACTGTATCAGTTTCTCTTGTTTTATGTCTTCTGTTCTCCTCAGTTGGATGAGACCATGCTGGAGAGGCTGTGGGGACTAACCGAGATGTTTCCAGACACGCTTCGGTCAGCAGCTGAAGTATCGGCACAATGCTCACTGTCTGTAGCCAAAAAACTTTACAGGTGATCTCTTGGCTTTGTTTGCCTTGTAGCATGCCCAATAACTGTGTGTAATTATTAGAGGCCACAGTTCTTGCTCTTAATGTTCATCTAATTATCTGAAGGTTGTTTTTGCTTTTGTGTTTTTTCAGTTTTTCCCGTTCTGCACTGTGGGTGGGCACCACTTCCTTTATGATACTGGTTCTTCCAGTTGTTTTTGAGACTGAACGATTGCAGCTGGAACAGCAGCAGCTACAACAACAGAGACAGGTACTGAGCAACTAACTAAGCGGTGTTCTTAGAATGTGCTTAATTGGTGCTCTGACTGAACTTGAATTTTCATCACATTCCACTTTTGTCTGAATTGGATTTTAGTTGAGCTAAAAATGTAGAGGAATCTTCCAGCTTTCATTGACATTATGTTTGTGTTGCAGATCATTTGGACAGATAACATATAAATAAAAAATGATTGTAAACATTGTATTTCATTTTCTGTGATTCTGTGTAAATACGGCTTGAGACATCATCGTATTTTCACAAGTCAAAGTATTTAAAGTAAATAAATAAAAAGTGTTTGTTTATATAATACATATACAATATAATAGGCTACATATGCCTATGTTTACATATGCACCAGTGGCGCAATAGTGGATGAAGGTTGTTAGTGTAGTGATGTTCTTTTAAAAAGGATGGTTCTATTGTCATGTTCTGATTAAGGTATTATTCGTCATAAGCGTAAGAGTAATGCAGTTGATGTAGCCTGTACCATTAAAGAAGTATTTCAACATTAGACACTTTGCGATTGATTCACCGATCATCCAGTGGATTATTTGGATTTAAATGTTAATGCCACCAAAAAATGAGTGTTAAAAGGTGGGAAAAAGAAACCCTTTCATGTTAAACATAGTCAAAATTGACACCTTTTAATATGGTTAGAAACTCAAAAGCAGGAAAAACTGAGCCCTAAAAGGGTGAGTTTCACTCTGTAAAGTCAGGTTGAGCTTATGTGCATGTAAAAGACTAAATATGGACTAAATTTTATGCAGCATTTAAAAACATCTTTGTTCCATTCAGTTTCTTAGACTAAGAGTTGGCAAGTAAATGTTATTGACCGTGTTTTCTATGAATGAAGAACTGTACATCATATGTATATATTAGTAACTACACTCACAGTATTTCTTTATAGCAGTAGGACATTCCCTGTGCCGTATACATGCTGGGTTTTGTAGTGAGAAAACAAATATTGATGGACAAACGCTCAATAAAGTCACAAACCATGAATTCTGTCTGGTGAAGCTGGGGGATATAATACTGGTCTCCATAATAAATACTACATAAAATAAAAAATATCAAGTGCTAGTTTTAGACTGGAATGTCCCTTTTGAATTGACTGATTTTATTGTGATGTATCATGGTGTGTCAATGATGTATCAGTCTAGCCCAGAGGTTCTCAAATCTGTACCGTGAATCTGTATTCCACTCCTGGATTTTGTAATCACCAGTAGTTACTGAACTCTTGATATAATTGATTGGTCACCTAGTTTCATTAATACTGGTGATAACAAAATCCAGGACCAGATTATGGATTCAAGGTCTAGATTTGAGAACCTCTGGTTTAGCCCAAGTTGTCAGTGTTCTTATTTCCACAATAATCTGTGTTGCACCAACAGATTTTATTGGGGCCAAATGCTGGAATGTCTGGTGGAATGCCTGGGATGATGCCCCCTGCTCCTGGAAAGCTTTGAAGAAGCATCTGCTGCCCCATCATCATTATGCTGCAGTTCACATAGGACCTAGAGAGGCGATATAGTGTGAAAGTGAACTGAGGGGAGTGAAAGCGGAGGTGGATGTTGGTTAAATTACTGCAGGACTTGTGCAAACGGGAGGGTGTGTCCTTTCCTAAGAAGAGCATCAAAACGAGTTTCCTTCAGCCTCTCTCAGTGTCCAGCATACACTTCTGAGCACTGATGTTTGTTTTTTTTAAATTTCTGTTTATTATGTTTTCCTGAAAGTAAAGCGATGACAGTATCTGAGTATTCTGGTTCTGTAGTAAATGCATATGTCCCCAGTTAAGTTTTATCATGTACAGATATGTTACACTGATTGTTTATGAACACTTTCTGAATGGATTACAAAGACCAGTTTAAAGCTTTGCAGTTTCTGTAAGACCCAAGCATCCGCATGTTCTCGTTTTTGCTAACTTCTGGTTAATTAATGTTTGTCAACAATGTCCTTTCATGAAGGCTTTAAAGCTACCATAGCTTAACAGAAATGCAATGACGAGCCATACAATTGAATGAATAATAGATCTTTACTGGATTTCACAGTATATTTTATTTTCTAACAGTCTGCACATCATTTCCTGCATGTAACTTTCCGTCACAAAGAGGAGCCCAGAAATGAAATGAGCTTAGAGTCAAAACTTTATCTGTTTAAACTAAATTGGCATTTACTTGTAGTGCTAAACCTGTATAGGTCCTAAGGTGGGTAAGAACACTGCGGGCCTTTTTATGCACCTCCGTAGCCTTTTAACATCATAAACTGTTTCATGACAATTCATGTCTGCTCCCCAGAAAGTGTTTGTAAATTAGACATGTCTACTGGAATAAAAAAAAACTCTTGCTTATTTGTTTCTCATGCCTGATGGAAATTGTCACATCTATGGTCACATCAATTGTCACCCAGCTGAAGGCCACAGGTTCAAGTCCTGATCTGGGTATTAAGGACGGATCTTTTAGCAAGGTACCATCCCAGTTCACTGCTCTATGGGTGCTTCTCATAGTTGCCCGGTGCTCCACTTGTGCATGTGTGATGCATTAAATGTAGAGGTCACGTTTTGTTGTGGTGCACTTTGTGGTTTTGTGTTCACAATGACAAATGTCAATTTCAATTTAAGCAATGAATGTGTGTCTAAACTGCGGACTTTGGTAGTGTTAACATTTTTTTACATTTTAAGTGAACAGTGTAGATTATGCAACCATTCTTGTACAACTTTTTCAAAAATGAGCATGAAGTGGAGACGGCGGCCATAAAGACCTAGCAGAGCTTCAGCAAACAAATCCAGTGTCTACTGAGGTTCATTGATTTGGATGTTTAAGGTATTAAAGATGATCATTGGTGCAAATGTAACTGATTAAACACGCATATGGTATGTGTGTGTACACACACACACCAATAAGCCATAACATTAGCACCACTGACAGGTAAAAGGACACTAGGTGAATGCGTATGAATGGCCTCCTGTTAGGAATACTGCCATAGAAAGCCCCTTACTCTAAAAGTTAGTACATTTCAAAATTAAAGTCCTGGTTTAGGTCAGAGTTGTTAAATGTGCACTTGTTGACGTACATGAAATGAGCAAAAACGTACAAAGCGCCAAAAGTACTCTTGAAGTAAGTCCTTGTAAGTAGCTATATAAGATTTTTGGGTGTTTTTGGTGTTTTATA
>JBBPDA010129374.1:0-23788 GCA_037974385.1 Arnoldichthys spilopterus | reverse complement strand
CCACAGAAGAGCTACTGTGGTTTAAAAAGTGATGCTGACTTTGATAGAAAGGGGTCAGAACACACAGTGCAGCACAGTCAGGGTTTCAGCAGCAGGAGGGACCTACTCAGTATTAGGCAGGTGGTGTTAATCTTGTGGCTGTCATATGTACACCCAAGGGGTGGAACATGCCAATACTGCTCCAGTGAAAATTCCTTCATAGTTTGGAGATCACATGAAAATGATGTTGCTGAACTGCTGAAAGTAATAGAATGATTCTGATGAGGGTTTTGTCCAATGGAATAGCTACTACAATAAGCTACAACTTTAAAAACACTTCAGACTTTCATTAGGGTCATTTTAGAGCAAGTAAGACAAATGTAATTAATCCCATTAACATAAACGAATGTGATTAATTAAGATTCGTTATTTTAATGATTAGGCACTCACAGTGAAAGATTAATGATGCTTTCAGTACCTAAAATCTGAAAAATGTTTCAAATGAAAGTGACTCTTTGTCATTGTGAACACACACAAGCACCACAATGAAATGCAACCTCTCCATTTAACCCATCACACGTGGAGCAGCGGGCAGCTACCAATAGCGCCCGGGGAGCAGTGTAGTGGGACGGTACCTTGCTCAAGGGAACCTTAGTAGTGCCCGGGCAGGGACTCAAACCTGTGACCTTCAGGCCCAAAGGCAGCGTCCTAACCACAAGGCCTCCACTGCCCACACATTTTATGTTGATATATGTGCAACACCTGTAGAAAATGGGTCCTTAAACCACTAATACATTGTAATGTCGACATGTGTCCAAAATGTTTTTGTTTATAATACACAGAACCATGTTTTTCCAAGTAAAGGGGTAGTGCTTCTGTGTATTTGAGTTTTCTATTTCAATTCTCCGTGAAGGAATAAATATTCACTTCATTGCTTTGTAATATTTTAAGGACGAGTCCCGCTGCTCCACGTGTGCACCTGTGATGGGTTAAATGCAGAGGTCACATTTCATTGTGATGCTTGAGTGTGTTCACAAAGACAAATTATCACTATTTCACTAGGCGAGATTTTGGAGGTCACATCATGGCCACAGTCAGACTTTGAGGGCTAAACTTACCCATGAACCCCCTCCCTGCGCCTCGACGTGGGTACAGTTTTGCACCCTGCAGAAGCATAAATCAGCCTTGATATAAAGAGGAATTCCCTCTCTTTCTGGCTCCTCCTCTTTCTCGGTGTGATGCAGCCTCTGTGCCACCTTCACTGCTGCACTAAAAGCTCTCCCTCTCATCACCACTTTGACCTTGCTTTCAGCTTCTGTTGCACGCCACTTTGCACCCTGGTTGGAGGCCTAAAAGAAAAATTGGCTGCTGATTTTGGCAGCAGTCGTACACGGCCTGGGCTGTCGGTGCAGTTCCCTTCAGGTAAATGCAGGCTTTGTAGCAGTTTGAGTATCATGATGTCAAAGTGGCTTTAGAATCTGTAAAAGTAACAGCCCAAAGACACACAAACCACTGCTGCTTCTTCAAGTCCGCTGCAGGAATGACACTAATGGCGATAAGATCTGTTTGATATTTTGAAAGACGCAATCCATCATCTGAATGAGAGGAGTGCAATTTCCTCCGCTGCCATTATCAGAGCTGGCAATCTTTGCTTTTCTTCCCCAATGTTGCTGTCTCCCTCTAGTGCACGCACAGCTATAAGCAGACTCGTGCAAATGGGATGCAGCAAAAACAATGAGCTGCAATAAATAACGTGCAAAAGAATTGAGTTGGTTGGTTGGTGCTATTTTTTGAAAGGTCTCAGGGCTTATTTGACCATTTAGGCCTTAATCTGGACAGGTTCAGACAAACTCAAATGATAATGAATTTTGTGACCCCTCAAGCCTTCCAGAAAATCTGGAAGACTTAGACAAATATCTGAGAGAAACTGCTCGTAGACTGTTCAGGAATGCAAAACCTTCACATTACTGCCTAGAACAAGAAGATTTGGTTGAAAAGGGAATAGTCAGGCTGGCCAGCTGTGCAGTGTCTCAAAAAACATCATCTACATTGCAGATGTTGTGCCCTTAAAAAGGGCGAATAATGAGAAAAAACGATCAAAGATATACAGCATGCTGCTCTCCCGTGCTCTGCTCTGTATTAAGTGAGGGAGGGCAACGTGGTTTTCCTCTAGTGGAGCCACTAGTATTACCAGTTGATTGTGGCATAATCAAGCCAAAGACAGGGATATGTATCGATTACCTATCATAGTCCTACATATATGCAACAAAAGAAAAATAAAACTTATCTTCACCTGTGACAATAATTACAACTGCAAATGAATATTTGTCACTTGCTTCCTGTCTAACACCTCTATCCGGTGTCAACCAGAGGAGGATGGGTTCCCGCTTCTGAGCCTTGGGTCTTCCCGAGGTTCTTCCTGCAGGTAGGGAGTTTTTCCTTGCCTCTGTTGTCTTTGGCTCTTTGGGGGCTCGGACCCGGTTTCTCTAAAGCTGCTTTGTGACAATGTCAGTTGTAAAAATGAAAGAACATCTGGCCAAATGTTCAGCTCATGGACAGGCTAGACGAGGTTGATTGGAAGCCAGTAGAGCAGAAAAAATATTGTTAGGATAGAGAGAGAGAATAAATATCTAAATATGACTAAATACTAAATAGCAACAAAACCTGGACGCACATTTCCACAGCCAGTGAAGAAGCCTAAAAAGGAAACACGGTGGACGTTACAGCAAGACACTGACCCAAAACATGTTAATTGTTTTTAACTATGAATTATTTAACTGTAAATTAACTATGAACTATTTTAAGAAATGAAAGATTATGATTTGAAATGGGCTTTACCAACCAACTATCCATGATCCAATTTTAAACATGCTGTGCAAGATGACCCAACAATATCGCAGAACTAGAAGGGTTCTGCAAAGATAAGGAGGAAAATCATGAGTGAGACTGTTAGTTAGCAAAAAAAATGTTTGAAGGCTGTGAGGTGACGCTTAATGGATACTGACTGAAAAAACAGCCTGAATTTCCACACGTCACATTTTTGTTTTTTTCAATATACTTTAATTAGCAAATTAATTGTGCAGTAAAATTAGCAGCAGTAAAGTAGTGCTTGAAAGTTTGAACCCTTTAGAATTTTTAAAAAAAGATCTGAAACATCTTCAGATTTACACACAAATTCTAAAAGTAGATAAATCCAATCCAATTAAACAAAAGACACTAAGAGACCACTGTTACATGTGGTAATTTATTTATTGAGCAAAAAGGTCCAATATTACAGATCTTAAAGTGGTAAAAGTGAGTAAAATTTTGCTTTCAGTATCTGGTGTGACTCTAGTGCACTAATACTGGCAACTAAATGTTTACAGTAAGGGTTGATAAGACCGGATACAGCAAAACAGGCCCAAACTATGATACTTTCACCACCATGTTTCACAGATGGATTCCTTTGTTGCCTTGTTGTTCAGTGTTTGAAGTGATCTTCGTTGGTCAGAAAGTAAAACGGTATTGAATTTCCTTTATTCATACACAGATGGCTTTGTAACCTTTTCCAACCTGATGAACATCAACAACTCTCTTTGAGGGCTTCAGAAATCTACTTTGTTTGAGCCATGTCATAGGTTCAAAAACACATTTTCAAGTTCAGACTCAGATAAATCTGTTTTTTTTTGTTTTTGTTTTAACAAACAGCAGCCTTTCACACCTGATTGTCATCTCATTGTCTGAAAGCACCTGACTTCAATTTCGCCTTCAAATTAACTGCTAATCTTAGAGATTCAATTACCTACCACTCACCACCACTTACCACTCACAGATATGTAACATTAGATCATCAGATTAAGAAAAGTGCTACCAGTGAGGGAACTGCAATAATAAATTATATGACATCCCAGCGTGCACAAATTAAAATAAAAAATACATTTACCATATCCAGGTGCTGGTTGCCTTGTTTGTTGCAGCAATTTACACCAAAATGCTAAAATGGTGCTACATGAATATACAATATGCTATTATCCACTATCGACTTTTTTCTATTCGAGCTGTCAGTTAAGATTTGTTGTTGTGAGCTTTTCATGATGATCAGCCGCTGCAGCTAATTTAATGTTGATGTTAATTTGAGCCTCATACAGCTCCTTCCCTAATGGCACAGAGACATCCTCCTCTCTTCGGTAGAATCAGGGCAGGGCTGGAATTAGATCAGCTGCCCCATGGGCTGCCTGCAGTCAGGAGAAACCCACTGTCCTCTGCTGCCAAACACAGTCTGTCCCCATGTCCTCTCAAAAACCCACAGAGCGATACTCGTGCTCAGAATCAGTGAGCGGTTACACCCTGACAGGACAGATAATGAAGATAACGTTTTAGCTCATTGAGCCACTCTTCTCCAGGCACAGTATACACTGTATAGTCACTATTCCTTTTTGTTCTCCTGTTCCAGGGTTCCTCCAGTTCCAGTCCTGGAGGGCTTGCACCTGGCCACAGTTTCTGCAGTTCTGTGATTTTCCTGCTTAAACACATGTGGTTCAACTCACCTGTGAATTGCCAGGTTTAATGAGTGTGTTTGGGGAGTGACATCATCAAACTGTGTTGGACACCAGCATTTAAGGCCTGGAGTTGGGGAACCCTGTTCTAATAACTATGGTTTAATTAATTCTCATTCTTGAGCTATGTTCCTCAAACTTCATAGTCATTCTACTTTTTCTATTATGCTAATTAGAAACCTGTACCATACATATGCATTCAGTAGGTTTAAAGTTAGTGATGATAACTTGTATGTTTGCTGCACAATTTATCGGCCCCACAAATTTGTCATTGGTAACACACCCCATTACACAAAGTGCACGACAATCAAAAGCGACCTCTGCATTTAACCCATCACATGTGGAACAGCAAGACAATACCTTGCTCAAGGGTTCCTCAGTGGTACTTGGACTGGGACTCTCGATTGCCACCCTCCGATTGCAAGGGGAGTTCACTAACCATTAGGCTACCACTGACCACTGCTTATGTTTATTTGGCAGAAAAGTCTAAATCATTAAAAGAAAATGAGGAATGAGAAGAATTTATGATTGTATAGTATGTGTAATTTCTGGAATGTGATTCATTATTTGCTGAAACCTTTCTTTTATATTTTTTTTAAAGCTTAACGGAGGCAAAATGTTCCATGTTGCTAAATCAATGATCAATATTCAAGCTAAATCCATGTGTTGCTCCATTATCAGATGCCTCATGCCTCACAGAATTTTAGCAAACTCAAAACAGCACAAATAGTAATATTTGAATGATCTCTAGTGGGTTTGAACATGAACAAAACCCATAAATAAACCCAATGCGAGTGATGACACATTGGTTCCTGATGTAAAGTGATTGTTTTTCAACCAGATTCTCTCAGTTTGAAGTAAAACCAATGTGCCATTCGCATGGTGTAGTGGAAATCTTTAACATCCAGAAAGAATTGGAAAGCCCTGAAGATCAAAGTCTCTGACTGTACACCAGCCAGCGGGAGCTATAAGACAGGAGTCTGATGCCACCTAGAGCTTAGACTGACTCAGTACACTCAGTTCCAGACAGAAATTTGTTTCCGATTTCAGGCCTACTTAAAACTTTTTTCTGAACCTTTTCAGCACCTACACTGCTGAACTCCAGTATTACCCAGACTTTAAATATATAATAATCAGTTATGATATTGTTCTATTATCTCTGCTACACCAGTTGCCTACAGCAGACCCTGCTCTTCCACTCCTTGCTTGATTCGCTTTCACTTTCAGTGGAATTTAATTTTTTACTAATGTTTATGTGTGAAAGTGACTATTTGTCATTATGAACACACTCAAGCACCACAACAAAATGTGATCCCTGCATTTAACCCATCACACATGCATGTGGAGCAGTGGGCAGATATCAGCAGTGCCCGGGGAGCAGTGTATGGGGATGGTCCCTCAGTAGTGCCCGGGCTGGTACTTGAACCTGCTTCAGGTCTCAAGGGCAATGTCCTAACCACTAGGCCTCCACTGCCCATTTGTTTATGTATTTAGAGTTTTATGACAAAAAGGCATCTCGACTGTTGGATATAGGCCTAGAATAAAAAAAAAAAAAAAATAAAAAAATAAATAAATATATATATATATATATATATATATGGGGTTGTAGGATTTAAAAAATAAACATTGTTATTATTGCCCCAAATTAATAGAAAATGTAAAGAATTTTTTTTTCATGGTGTGGACACATGATTGCTTAAATATCTGAGTGTTTTTCCTGCCTTGAAGAGTTTCCTTCCAGGCTATGTAGCTTGTGTGCTAATGATGAAGTGACAGGCACATTCATTTCTGATCACGCACACACAGATCCTTGAGGTCTGATGGTTAAGAGCTTATTCAATGCAAGGCAAGGGCCTACAGATTATATACAAGGGGCCATCCAGTTAAAGTGTTACTGTATCATTATCCCTATATTATTATCACCTTTCATTAATTATCACACTTATGTGTTTTTGATAAGGGTTTGCTCTCAATGTATTCTGATTGTATTCTGGATGTATTCTGATTTCAGATGAAGGCTAAAGTGTATGTGAAGATGCACACTGTACTGTAATCCATTCACGTACACTGCTGCTGGTGAAAGCCAGCATGTTGTGTCTGCACTTTTTCCACTGCCAGGAGTCCTGTGAGTAGTCAAACCACTGCAGACTGCAAAACAAGCCAGTGTATCCAAAACCTGCTGTCATCCCCCTCTTCTTTCCTTCTGGTTCTTTATTATGCGGGTCCAAAATCAGCTCTCCACCTACTCTTAGCAGGTGCATCCAGATACGCTGTCTCTGCATAGTAACTGTTGTCATAACTAAGCTCTCACAGCATGTCCCACTTTCTAAAATGTGATCTTTTCATGTGGGAATGTCAAAGATTGGAAATGGCAAATCATAGCTATAGCTAGTCACTGGCAGCACAGTCCACACCACACAGTCCACTATATTCCAAATACCTATATCACACCTATATAGTGGGCAGTGGTGGCCTAGTGCTTAAGACCATGCCGTTGTGAACAGAAGGTCATATCCTGGCCCAGGTATCACTGAGGTCCCGCCACACTGCTCCTCGGGTGCTTCTCATAGCTGCCCACAGCTTCACGTGTGCATGTGTAATGGGTTAAATGTAGAGGTCCTTGACCAGTTTCTGACCACAGGACAACTGTGGACCTGTTATTATTTGGGTGGTGGACTGTTATCAGCACGACACTGCCCCTGTTGGAGTGTAGGGTGCTGGTACAATTGCTTTAGGTAGTGGTGGTGTTCCTGTGGGCTTTCTGGGGTGTTTAATCTCTGCTGTGTTGACAGTGATCCATTATAAAAATGTCCAGTCAAGAGCAGCAGTAAGAAACTGTACAGTGATGAAGAGGTAGAAGAAAACTCACACCAACTGTGTATCTGTGGGCTACACTCTATCTACCAACAAGGTGGGGCAACGTGGTACATGGGTTTCTAATAAAGTGATCTTTGATTGTAAATATGCATTTAAATGTGCTAAAAGTACATTTCCACCATTTCCCCCCTCTGCTTAATTGAATAAGTATAAACAATATAATTCTTAGTGGTTTAATGTAAAATGGTTAATTTTACAGAAACTTGTGAGGGCTAGGCCTCCCTCATCTGAGGAGGGAGCCATGTCTCCATCTGGTGACCGAATTCGGTCACCATCACCGGAATATTGATCTCCTCCCCAGATGCTGTATTAGGGGCCTAATTTAAAAACATAGGAAACACAGGAGGTGTGAAGTCTTGTGTTTTCCATGACTGTGAGTGTTATTTCAAGTCTGGTTCTTTCTGTATTCTGACCTTGTGTGTTTTTTGGCTAAAGATTTTGGATCCTGCATATACCCGTTTGCCCCTGATTGATCTACGCCTGGTTTTTGACCTTGCTTTGTGGATTGCCCTTCTGTGTTTTGACGAACAACAAACTTGCATTTGCGTCCAAGTCTCCTTCATGACACTTGTTGACTTGGATGTCTTTACAGTGGCGGTGATGTAAACCCGGGGTCACGTCTACAGCACAATAATCGCTATTTTATTCATTAAAATTTAAAGTCACTGTTTGCCATAGTGATCACACCAAGGGCACCAGAGCAAAATGTCACTTCTGCATTTAACCCATTCACACATGGAGCTTCGGGCAGCTATCAAGAGCACCTGGGGAGCAGTGTAGCAGGATGGTACCTTGCTCAAGGTTACCACAGTGATACCTGGGTTGGGACATAAACCTTGAACCCTCCAATCACATGGGCAAGTTCCTAACCACTAGAACACCAGTATCCTTATTATCCAGAACTACAGTGAAGCTACACCTGTCTTTAAAGTTTTTATACATAATGTTTTAAAATTAAGAGGTTTTTATGTCTTACTGCATAGATCAGATTGATCTATAAGGAGCTTGAAGAGGTATTAACAGTTTGGATGTCTGGTTCCTACCACCACCACTGTGAACAATTCTGACTTGGTCTCTAGAACTGATTACATTTCCCACTCTGAACGGCTCTGTTTACAGATTAAAAAATAAAAATCTGTGGAATTCCCCTTTAAGGTGCTGATCTGACCACATACTCTGGCTGTAGGATGGAACATATTTGTTATCTTTAAAATGACACAATTTCAGAAATCTTGTCATAGTGTCCTTGCCACTTTTAGGACTGATTAGCCCACCAGAGGAAGTACAGAACTTTCACTGTTAATAGTTCAGGCTTGTGAATGCCAATGGCAGCTTCTCTTTACTCTGGATTTTGATCAGATGCCATTGGCTGCTTTGATTTCGGCTTTTAAGATCCAGAAACCTGAGGTGGTTTTGTAAAAGGACCAAAAGGTTTGAAGACATCACACAGAAAATGTTTTGGACCAGTAGAAAGAAACGTAACCTTTTAAGTTTTTCCTCAAAGGCATCTGTTCAGGCCTTTACCTGAGAATTTGCCCATAAAAACTTTTGCAAGCTTTTGTAGACTAAATGTGTCCTTTAGCCGGCACTTTATAAAGCAGATCTTACGTGATTTCCATCATGTTCAGCTAATTGATGGAGCTGATGAATGATTACTAAGCCTTTTTCATGCTGCAGACTCCTTCCCATCATTTACACTTCCGTCCATATGCTGAGCTTCTATAGTTGTGGTGAAATGCTGTAGTGGTGGAGAGCTGTATAAACAGTTTGCTTGGTTCTGGTTGTGATGTATCTGGTCTTAAGCCTTTGGCTTCAAAGGTAAAGCATCTGTCTGTGTGAATAGATAGATAGACAGACAGAGACAGACAGACAGATGGATGAATGAATGGATAGAAAAGCAGATAGATAGATAGATAGATAGATAGATAGATAGATAGATAGATAGATAGATAGATAGATAGATAGATAGATAGATAAGATAGATCTATAGATAAATGGACAGGTAATTGGATGGATAGGGAAGTCGATGGATGAATAGATCTCATTATTTTTACCCCGTCTGCCTCAAGCCGTCTTGGTCATTCTCTCAGTTAGTGATCAATTTGTGTACGTGAACAGCAGGGGGCAGCAGATCCTTGTTTTTGACCTTAAGTAACAGTTTCATTTTCTTACATCATGCTGATCAGTTTGTATTAGAGCAGATTGGGGATGGGGATGAAAGCTTGATACTGATTCCCCACAGTATGTACACAGCACAAGCCAATGAACGCTGTCAAATTAAGAATGAATTCTGCTCTTGCACGAGTGTAAAGTCTTGTGAAGGTGAAGGTTATGTTTCAGAACATGTGCATCCTAAGGGGCATTTTCATGTCTTTTTTCAGAAGAAGAAAAATGTGTAACGTTTTCAAGTGAGTGCCATGAAAGGGCTCTGAGCAGTGTGATATTGTGAGTTTTTACCCACAGTCATTCATTTTCAAACCAAGTTTAATTCATATGGGTGTGTGGCCACTACACTTGTGTTCTAGCTCTGGCTGCTGTCATCACCTGTGATATGTTAATGTGAAATGAACTGGTTAAAGAGTCCATACCATTTACACAGCTGACTTTTACAGTGAACAGTCTGCTGTTTATTATGGTTGCAAGCTGTTGATATATTGGCCTTCTGAAGGGCCACGGTGGGTGACCTGATTCCTCCTGATTTTGCAATAACTATATGTAGAATTAGAACTATTGCTGTTATTTGCAGAATTATTTTACAGCTCCTTTCTTGTATAATGTTAATTAACCATGCAGATGATACAACATTGGACAGATTGCTTAGCTTCCTCCAAGATGATGATGTAATGCAACAGTTGAAGGTGCTTTATTTTCTCTACTTATTGCATGAGATGCACCCTGCTGAAATTCTGACCAGGGCATGTGCAGTATAATCTGGAATATGAGTAATGTTTGATTTTGGTAGTGCAATTTAAATCTTTTGGTGGTTAATGGCCAAAAAGACAAAACAGTTAGCTAGCAATTCTTTAGCTTTATGCTTTCACACATTGCCAGTATGTTTGGAGAAACTGCACCCTGTAACTCTTACCACAGCCCCTCTAGTGGCCATTCCACCTGAGGAATATAAATCAGATATGAAATTTGTAACTAATGTAATTGCAGAAAATCAGAATATCATATACAGTAGGATACTGTTGGCTGTTTGCGTTGAGCTGTTAGTGAGCAAGGAGTGAGCTTTGGCTTTAAATTTAGTAAAACAATTTTTACATCAGGGTCTCTAAAGCCGTCCTTGTCCTATTATGCTGTTTTTGAAATCACTGGAAATTATTTAAGGTCTAACAGTGGAGCTGAAAATGTAGATTGAATGAATGAAGACTTTTAGAAAATGCATAACTATGGCCTAAAACATCATAAGATTCCTGCAGCAAATAAGAAAAAATATTACACTTGGTCATTTATTTATTGAGGAAAATGGTCCAGTGTCACATATCTGTAAATCCTAATTGTGTAAACCTTTAGGATTTGAAGATTGTGTAAGAATAGAAAAAAATTCAAGAGCATTTTTATTCTCCCCAAGAGTACTTGACCAACAAAGATCACTCCAAGAACAAGGCATGTAATACTCTATTATTTCACAAAGGAACCCACAGTAACTTCTAAGCAGCTAAAGACCTCCCTTACATTGGCCAATGTTAATGTTCATGAGTCCTTCACAGGAGAACACTGAACAGCAATGGTGCAGAATGGACAGTTGCAAGGAGAAAGCTACTGCTCTGCAAAATGAACATTGAGGGTCATTTTCTAAAGACCACATGGACAAGCCAGAGGTCTATTAAAAATGTTTTGTGGTTAGATGAGGCCAAAATAGAACTTGTTAGTGTAAATGAGAAGGGCATTGTTTGAAGAATAGAAAACACTTGATCCCAGCATATTTGGGGATGTTTTGCTGCATCTGAGGCCATCATTTATGAATTCTGATTTATACCAGCAAAATCTATTGAAAAATGAATCTTAAGAGGAAGTGTCATGCAGTAAGATAATGAATAGTTAAAGATTAATAAATGTAATGTTTAGAAATGGCCAAGTCCAAAATCTTATAGAAATGTTGTAGAAAGACCTGAAGCAAGCAGTTGATGTGAGGAAACACAACAACATCCCAGAGTTTACAGGGTCTGTATGAAGGATTGGGATCATCTGTCTAACTGGGTTCATGTTATGTTTTTTTTTATCTTTATTTTTTTAAATTCTTTTTATCCTAGAGATTTTTGATCAAACATTTACATTTACAAATCTGTAACTGTTGTGTCTGTGCAAACAAATGGGTAATTAAGGATCAGAGAAAACACTAAATAGCCTTTCAACACACAAACTACACTAACACACACTACCCTGTTCAAACTAAGCTGCTCATATATTGCTGCATTAGCTCCTATTGCCTGGTGATACCTGCACACTGTTTTGCTATACTTTACTCCTTTTTCCCCTAAATTTCCCATTGTTACAGCACAATATATGAGCAGGTTTCAAATCATGCCTAAATTTCACTTTGTGAACTTTAGTGAATCTTCCATTATTTTGGAATATTTGTTATTTGTTGTAGTTAACCTCCTTTAAGTGAAGAGACAGGATAAACCCATCAGAAACAGCTGTTACACATCAATGTATGACACATGTACGTGGGCAGTTTTTTTGTGTTATCAACTAACATATAAGCAACTGAGGTATTTCGGTGGTAAATTTGCACAGGAAACATTTGTTGGGGGTGAATGTCAGTGAGACAAATGAAAACGAGGACGTCTTTGTGCATGAAGATATAATCTCTGCCTTACTTCCCCGCATGCCTCCCTGTGGTAGATGAGTGATAGGAACGCCATGCTGTCCCTGCACTAACGCACTCCTCTTTACCGCTTAGATTTGTGCCTCAGGGAACCCACTACCCAGACCGGTCACTTGGGGCTTTGTCAGCCGCAGGTTAGGCCTTCGGTTGTGATACGAAAATGTAACCTTGAACTTTAAGCCAAGATGTAGCTGCATGAAAATGAATTTCTAGTTCCTGTAGCGGTTTCAAATGAATAGTCAGATTTCGCTTTCATTCGTTATTTTTTTTCTTCTGAGGAGAAACCACTTTTTAAAAAAAAAAAAAAAAAAAAAAAAAAGATCTAATCTTCCATCCTCAGTTTCTGCTCATTTTTTTTTTTTTTTTTGCTCCATTTCATTTAATTCCATTCGGGTCCTCGCGTCTTCTTCCTCTGTCCGTCTCTCTGCCCTTCACACTTTCTTGGTTTAATATATTCATTTCATGAGGCCCCAACCTGCTCTTTCAAACGGGCAGCCATTTTTATGTCTTATCACGGCTGGGCCACAAAGGCCGGGGCTGGGCTAGCACCATTAGCATTAGCATGGCGCAGATACGCTATAACGTGACTGACACCTCAGCTGGGATTACTGCTTTGATTGACACCTCACCTGAGCAGGTGGGCCAACTGATAGCGGGCCTCTACGTCGAATGAAGCCTTTGCATGAAAATGTAAAGAAAAAAAAATGCTGAGGGGTAAAAAGTGAAAAAGACTACAGCTGGGTGTGTTTTCTGATGAAACAACTTTTAAACTGCTTTATGTCAAAGTCCTGCATCAGCAGAAATTCCACACTGAAACATTGCTTCATCAGTACACATGCTTTTGAATGGAATTGGGTGTGTGTATTAAAAAAAAAACACCATTTTGCAATATTGGTAGTGTGAATGTCTGACTAAATGGCTTTCCTCCAGCATGCCCTCAGTCCAACGTTTATGCCAGTGGTTGTATGGGCTTTTCCTGGGAGATGTTAATTAGTTTTGTGGATAATACAGCATTAGTCAGTCTCCTCCAGTGTACTGAAGATTCTCCTAACTGGAGATGAAAAAGACATCTGCTCAAAAAAGATTTCTCACCCAGCACGTCAAGTCAAGTTTGTTCTATAACGCACAATGCAGCTTTACAGAATCCAGGTCCGAGCCCCTAATGAGGAACCAAAGGTGACAGAGGCAAGAAAAACTCCCTAAGCTGTAGAAAGAAACCTCGGGAGGAACCAAGACTCCGAGGCGGAACCCATCCTCCTCTGGTCGACACCGGATAGCAAAAACAAACAAAAGAAAAAAAAATTTAATAATAATAATAATAATTTCAGTTTAAAGATCCGGCAGCAATTTCTTGTGTACAGGCACAGCAATGACTTTTAATCAGTTCTTTGGAGGACAGGGCTGTTCATATGGGTTCTTCTCAGTAGGAGTGAGTGGGTTTCAGCAGAAAAACCTTCCACCAGAATCAGAATTAACACAACGTTCACATTAGGGCATAACATGAAAGTGAAGTAAGGTGATGTATTTGTCATTGTGAACACGCTCAACCACACACACTGCATTACAATGAAACATGACCTCTGCATTTAACCCATCGCACGTGCACATGTGAAGCAGCAGGCAGCTATCAGCAGCTCCTGGAGAGCAGTGTAGCGGGACGGTACCTTGCTCATGGGTACATCATTGGTGCCCAGGCTGGGACTTGAACCTGTGACTTTTTGTTCACAAGGGCAAGGTCCTAACCATTGGGCCACCACTGCCCACAAAGCTCAGGTGCCACTATATTCAAACATGGGCCGCGTAGGCTGGGGAATAAAAGAGGGAGATTACAATTATTTTAGCAGATTTAACAATTTAGATGTAAACAGTCATTCAGAGTGGTTAGGGGTGAAGTGAGCGTCAAAATGGTTCACAGTGGATGTGACAGGAACCAGGCGTATAAGTGCTTTAGTCATTAAGTAAAATTTATTTGTATATCTCCTTTCACAGACAAAAGTCACAAACCGCTGTGCAACAATAAAATACGTGTAAGTGCAATCAAAGACAGGGGTCAGTCAGCTCTGTTCAAAAGCTTAAACAAAAATGTCTTAAGTCAACTGACTCATTGGTGCACAATGCTAGCAGGAGTCCATTCCAAAACCACTGAGCAATGGACTGAAAAGCACAATCCCCACGTCTTAAGCAGAGTGCGTGGGACAGCTAAAAAGGCTTGCTGCGCTAACAAAAGGGGCTGACAGGTTGTATATTGTTGTAGGAGGCCAGTAATAAACACTTTTGTGGGGGGCTTTTCCATTCAGAGCTCTGTAGGTGAGTAACAAAATTTTAAACCAAATTCTATAATAAATCAGAAAAGCCAATGCAGTGAAAAAAAATGGAAGCAATATGTGCCCTTTGACTTTATGCCTCTAAAAGCTACATGACAGAAAGATATTATATTATAGAAAATGGTTGTGAATATACTGCTTGATGCCTGGGACAGTATTTGTTTAATCCAAAGAGGTGATTTTAGGACAAAAGAGCATTTTTCAGCTTTTACAATATATTTTTGGATTTTATTCAGATTATATGGTCTTTACACATAGAGAAAAGTGAGCACTTAACCCATTCGCAACAAAGAATGTACATAGGCCAGGAGCAGGAGCAGTGGACTGCACCTCTACAGTGCCCGGGGGGCAGCTAGGAGGTTAGGTGTCTTGCCCAAGGGCACTTCAGCCATGAATGTGGGGATATTAAGCCTGCTTGATATATATATATATATATATAGTTTAAAGCCATTTATCCAAGCAGTGAGTGCTTTCTGCAGCAAAAACACAAGTGTCAATCCAAACAAACAGGAAAGCAGTGTAAAGAATAAAGATCTGTGTGTAAACACTAGTTGATGGTGTGTGAGCTGTTAGAAGACACAGGTCGGGCTCCAGATTTCTCCTCCATGCCTTCAGTCACTGCATTGATGTGTGAAGCTCCATCAGCACCTGATTTCATCAAATGAAGCACTGATTGAGCCCAAACCAGTGATTTGATTGTATATACAAAAAAATTATCATATTTTCTCATGTGGTAAGGTTGAGCTAATCATGTTGCTTATCTTTACCAAAGGTGCCAATAGTTATGATACTGACTGTACATTTTCATGTTGCTTTAGTGACACTGAAAAATTTATAACTTTTTGGAGGGAATAAGATACAACTGTAGTGTCAGACTTTTGCACATGTTTGGCCTATATATAGCCCTAAAATTTTGTTTAAAAGTTTTAAAAAAATGTTTTTTATAATAAAAAAACAATTTGGTTGCCGACAAGTGTTCTCAAATATACATGTACAAGCTAATGTCCTGGCCCAGGTTTTAATTATATAATACATTGTTTATGATTTCAAAAATGTGTGTCCTGGTTCTTGTGATTAAAGAGTTTAAGTATACAAACAGTGTTACAGTTTCATGAACGCAACTTTCACCCCCCAGTCCAAACTGAATCTTTATATATAAAGTCTTAAAGACCCAGTAACATAAATAGCCAGTTCAATACAAAGGGACAATGGAGGTTGGAAAATGGCCTTCTAAAAAATAATTATGGCTGTTTTATTGTATAAAACCACATGTGTGTCATTGCTTGATCTCAAGGAAACAAAAGAACATTCAGGAAAATTAAAGGATTGAGTAAAATAAATATCTCGTGTTGAATAGCTGGTGGGCAGTGGTAGTCTAGTGGTGAAGAACTTGTCCATGTTTTCAAATAGGTCCCCTTGAGTGAGGTACACTGCTCCCCCGGGTGCTGTTGATGGCTGCCCGCTGCTCCACATGTGGATGGGTTAAATGCAGAGGTCACATTTCATTGTGGTGCACTTTTGGGTGTGTTCACAATGACAAATCATCACTTTCATTTTTTGTTTGTAATGTTCAAATGTACAAATGAATACAATGGGTTAATATGTCAAGTGCTCCATGTATACGTTACAGATTATATAGATTATCCTTATTCCAACGAGTGGAGTCCCCTAAGTGTCAAGGGCCGCCTGAGTCAGAATGAGGTGTGTGGACGTGTCCCAGGTTTAACCTCAGGGTTTGAACTGTGCTCAAACATTACATCACAGCCAACAGCCCTCTGCCATTCAGCACCATGTTTCACTGCAGCACCGTGAGGTTTTTGCTGACGTTTTGTATCTCCGAAAGCCTTTCAGAGCGTCTCCTTAATGGTTTTGGCTTTGCGCGTTTGGTTCAGAGAGCCATAAATCAGTGCATTTGTGCCTCAGTAGGAATGTGCGTTGCTGTGTGTTTGAGAGACCTGATCCAGATGTGCGTGTGGCTCCCTGTCACTGCTCCTCTCTCTTCATCTTTCTGACCTCGTCTGATTGCCGCAGCATCTGCGACACCGCGCCTGCACTGCGCAATCGGGTATAAACACAACTTCCAAACAATGAAAATGAATTAACTCGTGTTTAGATTATCTCCACATAAACCTTCAGCTCTTGTTTTCAAATCACCCCCTTTGGCTGGACAGAGGTTTATTTTCTTTGTAGGCTAGCAGAAGGTCATCTCCTTGGTTAGCCGCAGGTCATGCTTTTAGTGAGGAGTTACTGTTTATGTGGTTGCTTTAGGTTCTAGCTGCGTTACAGATTCATTATTTGGTCAACAGGGTAGAACTTCTAGCACTATCAGCGGAGGTTTAAAGAAATAGTCCATTGGAAAATCAAGTACACAGAACCAGTCCTAAGCAACGTTGGGGCGGTGGTGGTGTAGCGGTCAGGGAGTTGCTCCTCTGACCTGAAGGTCGGACTGGTACATGAACCACTGAGGTACTCATGAGCAAGGTGCAAGGTACTGTCCACGTGCATTGTTCCCTGGGTGCTGCCCATTGCTCCTACATGGAGGGGTTGCAGAGGTTGCATTTTGGTGTGGTGTGTTCACAATGACAAATAACCACTCACTTTAAGTTCATTCCCTACCAGTCTGCGCTGTGTCAGCTATATCCCTAATCATCACACATTTGCTTATGTGGTTTCTGACTATGAACGAAGCCGTTTTCATGCACAAACTCCAGACAAGGTCTGGAATCAGGTTTGGAGTTTCCCTTTCACACACGCAGCGATAATCCATTTGATTTAGGTGAGGGGTGGCACTCAGGTAGAACGTGCAGGAGGCAGGACATGACATCATGTCGCTGGTTTGTTCCTTGTTCTTTGAATTTGTCTGACGATTTTGGCATCGGCCCTCGTTGAAAGAAGTTCCAATTGGACATTTTTGTCGGCGTTCACCCCCTACTTCACCCTTGGATGTTTGTTTTCCTCCGATTTTGGACAAGTTGCATGATAACGTCATCAGCACACTTGCATGCTCACTTTGAATCCTCTGGACTAGGACCTGCTCTGTTCACACATGCAACACAGACTTCGTACAAAGGCGCTGGAAAAGTAAAGTGTGTTTAATGTCTAGTCCAAATGGTTTATGTTTACACCTGGACCTCCTCTGGATACTGCTCCGCATTTCAGCATGTGTGTAAAAATGGCTATACTCTTATATAGAGAAATTGACAAAAAATTCATATTTTTATTAATGCTTGAAAGCCCTTAGTGTAAGGTTTCGTGTTGTCTTGTCTAGGTTTGTTATGTTTTTCTTGACCATGTGCACATGTCTCGTGTTTTGTTCATGTTCTAGCCACGCCTTTGTCCTGCCGTAGCTCCTCCCTGTTCACCTGGCCCTTGTTTGTACACTCCTCCCTTGCCCAGGTGTATCTTGTCTTGTCACTGTGTTTAGTCTCGTGTGTTTTGAGCAAGGTACCGTCCCACTACACTGCTCCCCGGGCGCTGTTGGTAGCTGCCCGCTGCTCCACGTGTTGGGTTAAATGCAGAGGTCACATTTCGTTGTGGTGCTTCAGTGTGTTCACAATGACAAATAGACATTTTCATTTTTTTTTTCATTTCTTTATAGCTTGCACATACTTCCAACTACCTCAATTCGTGACACGTCTCATTCACCCATGCGGTTTTGCTCCCAAATGCAATGGTATTTAAACAGTATGGGGTTAAGTGTGAGTAAGGTCTGTAGTGTAAATCCTGGTTTAAACGCTCAGCTATTTACCTGAATGAGAAAGTGCAATACTGAGGGGCTAATGTGTGAAAAGAGGCGGCTACATTAAAGAAAAAAAAAACTGATATTAGTCCTGAATATGGTTAAAATGTCTGGCTATCACCAATAATAATAAAAGTTTATTCATATGGCACATTTCATACAAGAAATGCAGTTCAAAGTGCCCAACAGTAAATACATTACAAAATTAAACAAGAAAAAGGAAAATGATTGTTGATGTCAGGCATGAAATAAATGATAAAATTGATAAACTATATATTTAACTAAGTGTTGAATTAAGAGGAAAATAAGAATAATAATTAAAACAATAAATATTAAAAAAATAATAAATCCATAAAATAAAATCTCAATAAATAAATTCATAAAGTCTCCTAGTTAAAGCCTAAAGGGAAGAGTTATGTTTTATGCTTTCCTTAAAAATAAATATAAAAAATATTATAACTGTAACCACAATGTGTTTGGATATAGCTTTCCTCATCCCGAGGTACTCAAGAATGCACTGGTATCTGAGAGCGTATTTTGCATGTGATTCCAGAAAGAAGCAGCAGAAAATAATTTGAGGCAAGCGTGTAATGATTTAAGCATGCTTTATGTGACTTGTGATCATAAACATCCATTACGTTAGGCTTGTATCTCCAGTGCAAACCTAAAGAAGCACATTTCTGAGGCCAAACTCCTTGTCTCGGCTGATTGATTGCATGGTGGAAATTGTGTGAATTGGATTTTTCTTACCATCCTGTCTCCTGCTGCATCATGACTGACTGACCCTTTCTGACTTGTTTGGGATTCTGCAGTTTAGATACAGCTGTGCTTTCCTCTAAGCATCCCCTGCGCTGTGTAGTGCGGCCCATCCATTCCCTCCCAGTCACACACATGCTGTGAGATGGCATTTCAGCAGCTGGGATCCATATTCGGCCTCCATTTTTCACTCGGCTCTCACCGGTGAGTGGAAAACGCTGCTTTGACCTTCTGCTTAAATCCCATTACCTGCACTCTCACATAACCACTGACGTGATTTGGACGAATTTCAGCAAACTGTTCTGGGGAATCATTTCATGGTCGCATTTCATTGCTGTTTTTGAGTTTTTGTCACTTCTTTAGCTGCCGAATTGTTTTCTCATGATTTTAATGTAATATGAAAAATACACACCCATCAGCCATAACATTAACACCAGTGACAGGTGAATAATATTGACTGTCTAGTTATTTCATTACAGTGGCACCTGTAAGGGGTGGGATATATTAGGCAGCAAGGGAACAGTCTTTTCTTGAAGTTGATGTTCTGGAAGCAGGAAAAATGGGCAAGCGTAAGAATCTAAGGCACTTTCACAAGGGCCTTTTTGGGAAGACTAGACGATTGTTTTAGAGCATCTCCAGTACAGCAGGTCTTGTGGAGTGTTCCAGGTGTGCAGTAGTTAGTACCTACTAGTACTACTAGTACTAGTTAGTAGTTAGTAGTACTAGTTAGTACTAGTACTAGTAAGTGATCCAAGGAAGGAAAACTGGTGAATTGGTAACAGGGTCATGGGTGCTCAAGGCTCATTGATGCATGTTAGGGTTAGCCATTCTAACTCTTTTAGAAAAGGGGTGAGAACACACAGTGCAACACAGTCAGAGCTGTTTCAGCAGCAGGAGGGACCTACTCACTATTAGGCAGGTGGTGTTATTGTTATGGCTGATATTTTTTAGACTTAATAGAATAACGAAGAAATGCTTATCAAATACAGTCAGCCTTCTTCAGTTCCTATTGAATGCATGGCTCCAGGTGATCCAAGACACTGTGTTTCTTTAAAGGAAATACATAGGTAACACTCACAGGAGCAGGTCGATGTCTTTCACACCACGCCATGGAAATGCATGGAGTCCTGGAGGTCGAGGGCCCTGCTGACCATGGATGGTTGGCTGAGTGAATGAACTGAATAAATGAGTTTTTTTTTACTGATGGACATGGAAGAGATACCATAACACCTGAGCTGCCTAATCAGTGATCTTTGAAAAGTTTGGCCTGAGATTTCATATTCACAGTTAACTCAGAGGCTGAAAATTAAACTAACATAACCATTGTTTTTAACAACCAAGAATTCTGGTCATAGATGTTGATGGCCCACTTGAAGTCCATAATCAAGGCTTTGGTTGAGGCAAAACCAGGATGGAGGAGCATTGACTGGAGTAAGATAAATACTTTTATTTTCCATTGAAATGAAATATTTGGGGCCTCCAGACATAACTAGGCCCAAGCTTAACACCCCAGAAACACCAAAATCCAACCCTGTAGGAACATTTTGTTCATTCAGCACCAGCTGAACCTGTTTCATGTTTGGTGAGGTATAACAGTCCAGAAGAGAATGTTGGTTAAAAACTATTTCCATCTGTTAGAAAGTGAGCTTCACCCTTCCTGGCCAAAAATTCGTAAGTGGAAGGGTCTGGTGATTAATGCCCACCTATAGATGGCACTCTTAGACATTTAAAAAGCTCAGATCCGAAAACTTTGGTCCTCCATACAAAACCAGTCTCTGCTTTTATGGTTTGATGTGAAATTGTAGTTTTGAATGGCTTATTGTAGAGACACTTGCTGATTTAGTGTTTTCTTTTACAGTGGTGGTGATAGGAGCCAGTGTTCCTCAGTGCAAATATAGCTGTATCCAAAACCACCGATGAGCTTTTATAAGTAATGATGATAGTAAAATAATGCTAAATCTGGCAAAAAGTTTTATTTTGCCTTAAAACACCTTTTACATACTCCTCCAATATTTAATGCATAATAAACATTTAATATTTAATATTTAATGCATAAATATTTAATATTTCATCTTTTTTTTTATTATTTTAAAATGTTTTCTAAAATAATCAGGCAGTGTGTCTGTAACCACTGCATGTACTAACTTTCTGTGAGGGAGCTTTTAGAGGCATTACACTCTTCAGACGTCTGGTTCCATTCACCACCACTGTGAACAATCCTGACTGTACGTTTCAGCACGTTTCATCAAGCTGCTCTGAATGGTTTTCTTAACAACCTAACAAACAACAGAATTACACAGAAACAAAAATAAAATCTCAGTCCCCCTTTAGATACAGAGAAACGTTTTCGCGATAATATTGTATAGGTATATAGTTTATACGACCAAACTGCAAACACAAACCTATAGTTATACTATGAGATTTCTCTTAAGCATAGTGTATGTGTTATAAGGCCTATCTTTGTTTATTAGCCATTCATTTTGTGCTATTTCCTTCAAATTCTGGCTCAGCTCTTCCCTCTTCCCTCTTCTACCTTCTCCTTACCTTCTGGCACTACACTGTGACTGTGTGCACCTGATTTTGCTTGTTTTCTGTCATATTAAATTTCCTGTTTTGTTTTTTCTCTTTGATTTGAGCTCATGTTGCATCCTGTCACACTGTGAGACTGATAAACTGAGGTTGTGTTCTTGTGTTTATTATTGCTATCTGGTGTCGACCAGAGGAGGATGGGTTCACCTCCTGTGCCTTGGTTCCTCCCAAGGTTTCTTCCTACAGCTTAGTTTTTTTTTTCCTTGCCTCTGTTGCCGTTGGTTTGCTCATTAGGGGCTTGGACCTGGATTCTGTAAAGCCACATTATGACAGTGTCAGTTGTAAAAAGTGCTACAGAAATAACACTGACTTGACTTTTGTCTCTTGGTGTTTGTGTATATAGGAGAACTGCACTGTGCGAATGAAACACATACAAAAAAACACCATTCGCTAATGCAAAACAGATCTCATCGCAGCTTCAGACCCAGTTACCTTTTCCCAATGAAACCACGGTTACGGTTTAAAGCAGGAAATAAGAGAGAGGCCCACTATTAATCATATTTGGTTTATTACACAAAAATATATCATTTACACCCACTGGCCTTTGACAAATAACTCTTTTCGGCTTGTAAAAGTGATGGAAAGGAGCTACACAGTAAACACACACATGCTGAGTTTGGGCTAAATGTAAAATAAAGATGGAGTTACAGTGTTGGGACATTTTAGAGCTATAAAATACCTTTTTTGGCGTATCTGAGTGTGAGCGGAGCGTATTTAAAATCCATACAGGTTAATAATTTAGGTAAACTCTGGGTCGTGTTCGCGTCTTCAGGAAATGCTCTTCAGAGCCCGCTGCGCTGTTTCGTGGTGGGACCTGTGGGGGAACGGGGGGCAAAAGAATGAGCTCTCGGAGGATCTGACGTCCGGACTGCACAACTACACTGGATCTCCTGCGTGTTCTTGAATCGTGCAGCATTGTGTCACATCCACCACGGCAGGTGGTGCTGACGCTGGAGCCATATGGCCATTATTTACCTGTCGTGGATGACTGGGAAAGGGGCCCTCAGCGAAAGTGTGGGGGATTCGACTCTCTCCACGTTTTCTTCGTCTGTTTAAAACAAAGATATTTAAAAAAAAAAAAAACAACAACGTTACAGTCCAGAATATAACAGCGGATCACTGACACCAAGCATAAAGCTGCAGAACACGTTCGGTTCAGCTCGGAACATTTACTCACAACAGGCTAATGACATTAAAACACTGACTAAACAAAACCACTTACTATATCAGTGTGTGTGTGTGTGTGTGTGTGTGTGTGTGTGTAATATAAGAAAATATGGATGAATGAATAAATAAATAGTCAAACAAACAACAAACAACAAACAAACAAACAGAAGTGCATGGGTAACTGGATGATTAGATAACTGGGGGTCTTTTGGGGGGTTGGGGGGGTGCTAATAAATAACGCATCGAGCAAACGACTCATTTTCCTACCGTTCTGCTGTGACCGGAGGCCACCAGACGCCTCGTCTTCGTGCGTTCTGACGCACGGCGCCCTGTGCGTGACGGCGTGCGTGAGGGGGGTGCCGCGCTGCGCGTGCGTGCCACTTTCGCTCTCGCTCCCTCCCAACACGGAGCGCACGCCCAGCAGGGAGCTTGCGCTGAGGAAGGCCCAGTTGGCCGCCCGGCCAACCTGGCACGTGTAGATGCCGCTGGTGGAGAGGAAGGCCGGGTGCGCGGTGGCCGACGGGACGCTGGCTCTGTGGCAGTGGTCTGGACTCGTGGCCGTTTCCGCGAGCGACCAGATCTTTGGCTTGGCCGCCGCGCCTGGAGAGTCCTCGCCGGCGCCCCGCGCTTTGCCGGACACCGCGCCGGGCGCGCTGCCCGCCGGCGGCGACGGTGACGTCCGTGGTGAGCGCGCGCCGTCCCCGGAGGCGCGCTCCTCCTCCGCCTTCTCCTCGCGCTCGCCGTCGGCCTTGTCCATGTCGATGGTCTCCAAGTCGATCTCTTCCTCCTCCCCGTCTTCTTCGTTCTTGTCCTCCTCGTCGTCGTTCTCGCTCTCGGACAGCCTGCCGTCCACGTCGTCCGCGCTGCGCCCCCACGTGACCTTGTTCTCCTTCTTGAGCCTCCTCCTGGCGTTGGCGAACCAGGTGGACACTTGAGTGAGGGTCATCTTGGTGATGATGGCCAGCATGATCTTCTCGCCCTTGGTGGG
>JBBPDA010129366.1:0-23792 GCA_037974385.1 Arnoldichthys spilopterus | reverse complement strand
GAAAACCACTGCAAGGCAGAACCAGTGATTCCAAGTTTGGTGAGGGAAGCAAGGAGTATTTGATGGTTTACCGTGTCGAAAGCTGCTGAAAGATCTAGTAGAATTAGTACAGAAGACAACTTTGCTGACTTGGCTTTGTAAAGTTCCTCTGTGACAGCCAGTAGTTTCAATGGAATGTGCAGTCTTGAATCCAGATTGCTTTGGGTCATGTAGCCTGTTTTGAGATAAATATAGGTAAACTTGATTGTACACTGCACATTCTAGTACCTTTGGCTGCACAACTGATCAGCAAGGTTGTGAATCAAATGAAATTGACATTTATAAAGACCTTTCAAGAAGAAGCAAAAATGGAGGATTTTCTCTAAAAGCTACACAGGCAGTGATCAGCGGCATCTGCACTACTCTAAAGGAAATGAAGAAACCAGCTGCAGAGTGTGCTAGTGGATCCAGGCCATCGTCTTCTGAAGACCGTATGAAAACAAGTGACATCTTTGTTCATCATGGAGGAATTTTATCAACACCAAAAATTGAAGCAATTGCTGCTGATTGGATCTCAGGCATTGTTGAGATTGTATGGGATAAAGAACACTCTGCCAAAGCTTCAGAAATGGCTGGCCCTCTAAAAGTGGGTAAACTGTGGAATTTAGGGCTTAAGGGAAACATCATTATAAACAACAACTTCTATCCATTTTACTCTAAAAATCAGTAGCAAAATTAAAGTAAAGACCTCCTCAAGTGACAGATCCTCTCCTCCTAACGAAAGGCCTTATAAAGAACAAAATGCCCCCAGTAATTTCTGCCATCACAAAGTCTTTCTCTAACCTAGACACTGACATTAGTAAAAAGGTGCCAGAAATAAGAAGCAACCATCTTCATCAGAGGAATGTCATCACCAAGTGTTTAAACGGTGTACGATAAAGCAAAGTGAAAATAATCAAACATGCCCAAGAAAGATCAACCAAGACGGTCATTTCAACAACTGCCATCATATCCAAGGTATCAATGTAATAGAGGAAAACGGTTGGGACACGTTCAAACATGGACAAACAGTCTTCACTTTGCTGCTCCAGTCAAAGAATTAAAGAATCATGTTAGTGCTGTTTAGACTGCACAAACTGTCCGTAGAAAAGAAGGAATATCCAGGGATGTAGATGATACCTGCATCAAAACAATGGAAAATTGCTCCACTGACCTTGATCTGAAATCTGTGCCAAGCCTGTGCTGAAGTCTGAAGCTACAATTTTAAGTAGCAATGTCAGTCACAGAGCAACCTTCAAAACCTCCTGTACAAGACGTATCCATGAAGACCAGGAAATGACCATTATTTGCTCATGGCTTTTATTCTCTTTTTCTAAAGAAGTAGCTCTTATATACTCTTAAGAGGCTGCAAGAAATGAAATGCCTGATTATTATGGACCTTTACTGATTCATCTCATAGCTGGGTGCACCAAAGTCTCAGCTTGCACTATAATCGCCAAGTGCAACGTTTTTACTTTGAGCTCCAAATAGACCCAAATGTCTGCGATGTCATTTTGTCAAGCTCAGTTTTTTTGCTGTATGAGACCCCAGGGTGGTGCACCTGCTTGACTTCCTCCCGTACTCCAAACAAGACCAAGACCACTGTTAGGTCAGATGTGTGTGCTATCCACTCTGGCTGAGACACTTGCTTTTAATCTCTCTGACCACCAATCCCAAATCTGAATTAAATAAAAAAATGTTACCATGCACTTAGTCTGACAGATTTTTACTACTAACCATTATCTTCTCTCAGCCATCTTAACTTTAATCTCTCTTGTAACTTTTTCTGTTGTCCCATCAATGTCTGTCAACCAGAGGAGGATTGGTTCCCCTCCTGAGTCATGGTTCCTCTCAAGGTTTCTTCCTAATGCTCTTAGGGAGTTTTTCCTTGCCGCTGTTGCCTTTGGCTTGCTCATCAGGGGTCTGGACTCAGGTTTTCTTAAGCTGCTATTTGACAATGACTGTTATATATACCATCAGCCACAATATTAAAAGCATTGACAAGTGAATGAATGACACGGAAAATCTTGTTACAATGGCTCCTGCCAAGGGGTGGGATGTATTAGGCAGCAGTGCACTGCATCTTGCTGCAGACTGGTCAGAGTGCCTATGTTGACCAAAAGCACTTACAATGGGCACCTCAGTATCAGAACTAGACCATGAAGCAATGGAAGAAGGTGGTCTGGTGTGATGAATAGCATTTTCTCTTAGGTAATGTGGATATTGGGGCATGTGTGTTCAGCTTAGAAACTTTTGTCAAGGTCTTGGCATTGATGTGGACGTTATTATGGCACTTTGATGCAGACCAGATACACTCAGCAGAATTATACACCCTGACACACTGCAAAATTAATGATTTAATGTTATTGCTGATTGTTGTATGTACATGATATAAAAATAATAATTCATTCCGTTTTAATACGTCCCCTCACACACACATACACACACACACACACACACACACACACACACACAAACACACACACACAAACACACACCCACAGACACACACACACACACACACACACACACACACACACACACACACACACACACACACACACACTGAGAGAAGTCATTTCACACTCAGGTCTCAGGTCTACAGGGTAACAAACCTTCAACTCGCCTGCAACACCTCTCAGGGCTATTGGTATGGCACTCAGGGCACATACTCAGTTTTAGTGATGGCACTCTGTCTGAGAAGAATGTCTGAGGAATGGGTTAGAAAGGCTTGCATGGAGGCAGTGTGGTGGAGTGCCATTCCTCTGAGCCTAAATCTTTGGTCAAGCTGCAGGTTTGGTACACCTAAACCCATGTTCGAAGCTCTCCCTTTACTATGCAGTCCAGATTTTAAATTGAATACATTAATTAAATTTATTGGATAATCATATTTACGGCTTTTGTTTGTTAAAACCTATGTTGAAAAAAAAATCTTTTAACTGAACTTAGAACTGTGTCACTATCTTGATTTAGCATGTGTGATTATTTTGGGAGAATGGAACCTGTTTTTCATTAATGCATAATGGATGTTAAAGGACTTAAGTTAGATTAAAGGCACTTGGTTTGCATGGGTTTAACCAGTAAATCACATTGCGGTTCAAGGCAACTTAAATAAATGTGTAGATTTGAAATGAAATGATTCAATTGTTTGAAACAGCAATTCTGAGTAGTTTACACTAAGTTAAGAGTACATCTGAAGCACATGATCAAGAACTGTAAAGGTTTTTTTCTTAATCTCTGGCGTAAGTACACTACACTAAATAAGCATCTGTTAGTACAACATACAATTCCTGTTCCACTTTATTTCATGTTTTAAAGGCCATCACTGTGCACGCTTTTTTTGTTAAGTAAATAGAATTTACAGTGTAGAAATTTCTAAAACTCTCCGTCTTGTTTTGGCATTGGTTCAGTATGAAAATGGGAAAGTTGGAACTTTGTGACAAATGGTGCATTTAAATCATGTAAATATATTTCTCGCTCTCTCTCTTTCTCGCTCGCTCTCTGTCTCTCTGATTTTTCTGGTCACCACCTTGTGGCTATGGATTTTACTCAGATAATCATATAAACGTTCTGTTTCCTGTTGGCGCTAAAACCATTACAGGATTAAAACCTTTTTGTTTTCTGGGGAATTTGGAAGTCTCAGAAGAGTGATCATAAAAATCTGGTTCAATGGTGGTAGGTGGGAAAAACACACATTAGGCTTTTCTGAACAACAATATCTGGCACATGTTCCTGATGTTCTCAGGGCCACTTTACAGAAGCTGGAAAGTGAAATTAGTTTAGTTGAAAATGTGTTGATTAATAAAGCTGACACTGGTAATAGGCAGAGCCTGCGGAGCAGGAGAAGAGCATTAGGTGCTTTTCTTCAGGAGCAGGCTAAAGGGGCTCTGTTTCATTTAAACCTCTGTACCACTTTTTGATGTCAGTATAACCACCAGTCTTTGAAACACCATCTTCCTTTCAAATGTTTACTTAAAGACACAAAAGTGTACATTGGTAGGACTCGTAGGGACTCGGTCAAAAAACTGTGTTGCTTCCAGCATCTCTGGCTTCAAACTAATCTACATCCTCTCCTTTACAAGTGACATGTTACTATCTGCAGGAACCTCAAATACAGGAAAATTTTTAGAATGTATACATTACCAACTTATGCATTTTAACAAACACAATCCTTATATTATAAAATTATTTTAACCTCTTTTTATTTTTAAACTAAATAATTATTACAAATAAATTATTCCCAGATTTGCTCTTACAGGCTCTGTTAAGAGCACGTTATACTATGGTAAAGGACATGGCACACCACACTCCAGGCAAGGGCACAGATGCAGATAGTCCATCTTCGGGGTGCAGGTGGGACCATGACAACGGATCCTGTGGAGAGGACTAAGATTGCAATGGGCCTTTTTGCGGATTTGTACAGTTCGAGAGCATGTGTCTGCTGACTGACCTACCTCAACTGAATTCAGCTCAAGTGGGTGTGCTAAACTTGGATATTGTGCTTGAGTGTTGACTGGAGCTGCCCATCAGACAAGCATTTTTGGAATGTACTGGGTCAAGATCTGTTGGATGTCTTTAAAGTTTGTATTGGTTATGGAATGTTACTCACCAGTTGTACTAGAGCAGTGTTGTCACTTCATCCTAAGAAAGGAGATCCTAGTCTCTTACAAAACTGGAGACCTCTATCATTACTGTGTTCTGATTATAAAATACTCTGCAAGTATCTGTCGAACCCCTTCAAAGACTGCATGGACATTTTAATTCATGTGAATCAATCATATTGTGTGCCTGATCGCATAATTATAAACAATGTTTTTCTTTGTGATGTTATTGAACTATCTGCGAAAGACGCACTTGACCACGGTCTGTTATCAATAGATCAGGAGAAAGCATTTGACAGGGTTGACCACACTTATCTTTTTAAGACGTTGAGGGCTTTTGGTCTTGGGGATAATTTTGTTACATGGGTTAAACTGTTGTACACTAAGGCTTCCATGTTACTGAAAGTTGGTGGTGAACTAAACTACCCAGTACAGGTCTATAGAGGCATCAGGCAGGGGTGTCCTGTATCTGGGCAGCTGTATAGTCTGGCTATAGAACCCTTGTTGTGCAGACTGAGGGCTGAGTTACAGAGGTTTTTAGTGCCAAGTTGTATAAATGGACGTGGATCCTGCCCCAATTGTCCTATAGGGGGAGGGCACTGGTTGCCAAAACCCTGATTGCTTCTGTGCTGTGGCACAAGTTTATGGCCCTGGAACCACCTGTGTCTCTAGTGGAAGACATACAGAGGAAACTGGTGAACTTTTTCTGGCCTGGGGAACACTGGGTGAGGACCTCTGTCCTCTATCTTTACTGAATCTGGGGTTGGTGGATTTGTCTGCAACTTACCCTTTTTATCAGTCTTTGTTACGAGCTTGGGCCTTGGTTTTTAAAGTAAGGAGGGACGCATCTCCATATTGGATTTTGTGAATTTTTTGTGGAAGTGTATCCAAAGAGACTGTACAGTGTGTGTGTGTGTGTGTGTGTGTGTGTGTGTGTGTGTGTGAAGGTTACATATTTTCAAGCACTGATTGGCCTGCGGGACTTAAAGTGGGTGGGTTTGTTGGAACCTGGGTCCTCCCCACAGGGGCGCTGGAGGTCCCTGTACAAGCCTCCCATAAAGAAGCACATGGCTGACCTTCAGTGGAGGACTGTGCATGGGACTGTGACCACGAACATCGATTCCATTGTGGGGACAGGTTGTTCCTTCTGTCAGGAGGAGGAGACACTTGACCATCTCTTTTTAAAGTGTAGTAGACTTGTTTCGGGTGTTGGGAAACTGGTGCGAGGGGTTTGGGGAGGTTTTTAGTAATGAGGTTTTTTTTTTTATCTTTGGGCATAACTACAACCAGAAAAGGAGAAAGTGCTTGGTCAACTTTGTTTTAGGTCAAAGGTCTCTTTCTCTCTCTGTCTCTCTAGCTCTCTCTCTCTCTCTCTCTCTCTCTCTCATTAGAGCCATTGTCAGATGTTGTTGTATTAAACTACTTCTCAAAACTGAGCTGTTATGTTGGTTTTGGTCAAACAAAGTCTCAAAAATAGTGAAAAAACACAATGTTATACCCACTGTCTCAACACTGGAGAGCACTGTAATCATCTTTATTTAAATAAAAGGTAACAGAGAGTGCTCAGAATAGCATCTCATTCCTGCAATGGGATGGAACCAGACCGGCAATAAAGGACAATGTGTTGTATTTTTCCTCTTTCTTCCTTTTTTTCTTTTTTTCTTTCTTTCTTTCTTTCTTTCTTTCTTTCTTTCTTTCTTTCTTTCTTTCTTTTTTTCTTTCTTTCTTTCTTTCTTTCTTTCTATAGTTTGTTAGTAAAAACGTACAGCTTTAACAGTGACAAAGATTTATTAATTTATTTATTTAGGTTTTTAAATTCATGTATTTTAAAACTTACACTTTTAACAGTGATGGTATTAATTAATTTAATAAAAATTTATTTGGCATGAATTAATTTGTTACAGTTGTTTGCTTATTTATTAATTCATTAATTCATTCATAAAGCTTACACATTTGTTGCTTAGAAGCTGAAGTAGTGGGGTCTGCAATATAATGCGCTCTATGAGGGTAGCAGGGTTGTTTCAATGACAGGCTGCTATCGGGGTATGTGTTATAAATGGGCTAGTTCTTAATGCTACTTACACTTGTTCTTACACTCACTCTCTCAACACTTGAGGGCGCTATAATCATCTTTATTTGAATGAAGGGTAATCGAGAGAGCTCAGAGCTCTGTAATATCCCATGACAGCATCACCCCTACAGGCTTTTTCATGCAAACCCAGATCTGCAGATCATTTCATGGATAATAGTTAATTTAATATTCCAGACTTCTTTCTTAAAAGACCCACTTTTGTTCATGAATCAAATAATAAAAAAAACCAGTCACAAATGGTAAAAAGCACAAAAGCGTCATTCATAAATTTCCTGACCTTGGGTTGCTTCACACCTAAGAGAAAATGCACTGCCCATCTATTTATACAGTTACTGATGTGAATCTGAAATGATTAAAATTGGAACTTGTCGTATAACTTTATTTATCTACATTGCTGAATTGCATTCATATAATATTGACAGATTGTCACTCAGTGCCTTGCATATCTCTGACATCAGCATGCTATTTTCACACCTGTCACTTTACATATTTTTCTGTATTTTATATTTAATTCTTTTTTGTATCTTTAAAATATCCCTGTATTGTGTATTTTTCTTTGTATAGAAAAACAGTGTGACATTTAGGTGTCTCTGACTGAAATCAGACAGTTACCACAGTGGCAGCTTTGATCAAGTCTAATATTACCAGTGGCTGTGGAGCTGTAGCAGATTTTATATTCTTGCAGTGATGCTCGGAGGTTACCAGTAGCTGACAAATGCCGCTGAAAATATTCATATTTTGTTTTTGTATGTTGCATTTTAGTCATGAGACCTTAATGCACTGTTAGCAATATGGAAAAAAACGTTGGTGGGGTATGAAAAAATGGAACAAGCCACAGATCAGGTGCAACAGCACCACCTATACACATCCTCTTGCTCACTAATGCCATTTACAAGTAAGAGGAGGGACAGTGATGGATTGGACAGGTCCTGATAAACTTCTCATGTGATGTATAGTGAGAACTTTTGAAACCACGTAGGTGCTTTGGGCATGCAAAGGACCTCTCATGGCTCCACCACATACTTCCGGTGGATAAATCTTGATGGCTTGGGAAAAACTCACTTCATCTGACCTGTTCACAGTTCAGATGAATGAGGAAGATCTTCACAGGCTGTTTAGACAGTTACAATGCTGCTGTGCCCTTTCATGCTTGTTTCACATCTCCAGTTCAAAGAGGAACCTCTGGACACTTTGTTTTCTTATGAGTAACAAAGCATTCTGATAATGAATTCCTTTCATGGGGTTGAAAATAGCTGCAGGTCAGCCATGTTGACCCCTAAAGCCTCAGGGCCTGTATGTAGGACTATTTCGGTTCCTCTCTCTCATAACTACATTACCATAGCAGACATCCCAACCTGCAAAAACTCATTTCAGGGAGGTCTCTCCCCCAACAATCGCTACTGTCTTGCATGCATGCTCTTGTTTGCTTGCTCTACATTCCGTGATTTATTTGCGGGCATCAGACAGCCGCTATCAATATGAGGGAGACTCCCGGATCTTCCGGGAAACATGGAATGTCTGCCATAGCATAGTAGTTGATTGTTAAGATTAATAACTGAATTATAAATTTGCAGATGAAGGAGTTAAGAGCATTGTGATGTTGCTGTTTTTATCTATGCAGGTTTCTGAAGAATAGTTTCTGATATTATCACCGTATTATCACCAAATTACAGTCAAAAACATAAATAGTTGTATGAACGTATTTCATTTATGGCACACATTTACATTCAGTCAAATGGAGTAAAGTCCATGCATACACACCTCGTACCACAGCATACAGTTCAAATGTTGATGTAACCGGGAACCAGTCGGAAAATGTGTTGTACTGACCAAAGAAACATTATGGCATTTTTAACTGATAATTTAAAGCAAGTCAAGTAGGCTTTTATTGTCACTTCAACCATATACAGGTTACACAGTACACGGTGAAACGAAACAACGTTCCAACAGTAAAACAGCATCAGACATTTTTATACACTGATTTAAATAAAGGATCCCATACATAAAATCATCAAAAACTTTTACTGTTTAAAATGGTTAAATTCAATTAATATGAACTCAATTTATTTTCGTAACCTATATGAGAGACAGATCAATGTTTTTGTTGTAGTAAGTGATAACTGTGGCAGTTTCCAAAGCACAGGCCACTGACCTGTAAAACACATGAGCAGGAAGAAGCCAGTTTCAGTTGTTTTTATATTCTCATGCTGAGGTGGAGGACAAATGCACAACTCGTCAAGGCAAACACTACTCTTAATATAGATAGGGACAGAAAGAAAACTTTTTTTCAAACTCAAAAAAATTAATCAAGCCTTTATTCATATGTCACTGACCGTTGTGTACACTGCTATTTTTTTTAGGAATCTTGTGAAGTAAAAATATCTCAGGGAAACGTTTTTACCACTTACCCATGATGTTACCTGCCTTTGAATTTAAGGTCTGTGCACAATATGTATACAGGTTCTAAAATAAACACCTCTGTGTGTAAAATGCCAGGGAACCATTTGTTCTTTGAATTTTTGAGATCCAATTTTATAACAAATAACATGAGATGAGTGAACACACTTTTTCCCCTAATCTAGTCCTGTTAGTCATGCTAGCTAGGACTCTATGAGAACATCAAGGCTAGATTATGCTCCCTCCAAGTCACATGAATCACAACAACTTTTTTATCTGAATTCTACGGATGGCTCAGGATGCTTGGAGGAGAACACTAACTGCCAATTATGTTAGGTCAGCAAACAGATGCCCATACTAACAAGTATCAGATCAGATGATGAGGATGTGAAGGATTCTACCTCATTTTAAGCAATAGAAATAAATATAAAAAATAAGTAAAACTGGGCAATATGATAATATTTATCGGTATTGTGATAAACTGTGATCACAAATGAATCAGCGTCAGCCAAATGAATAAATGTAAATGTAATGTAAATGTACAATATGCTTTTCTGAGCATATCTTGATATCGTTAGTACTTAAACACTGTCAAACTTCATGTTTTGTTTTAAGGAGAGCAACATTATTTTTGTATAAGTGAGCATATTGCACTGTGAATTAAAATTTGTACTCATACTACATCATCTTTTTTTTTTTTTTAAATATGGCAGTGTTGGCTCTTTTTCCTTTGTTTCATTTTAATACATATCAGGGAAATTTCTTAAAATATTGTGATAAGATATTTTTGCCATATTGCCCACCACTAGTAATAGGTAAGTTATAGTTTAGTTTTTATTAGTTTACACACAGTTCCAGTTTCAGCATTTTTGTAATGGTTTTTGGTATCCACATCAATTTTGACACCTGACAGAAGCTGCATATCGGGATGATCCTACAAATACAACTGACACACCTTAAATAAAAAATGATGTTAGTAAAATTAAAAATCATGATCATTGCTTTCTTAATATAGCCTTTTTCAGATGTTCTTTTATGAACTGGCCCAGTTAGACTTCTATTTCCATCATCTGGGTTGCAACAGCTGGGCAACAATTTTACCAGCAACCTTTAGCTAACTTTGAAACTGGGAGGTGGAGGGGACATACCCCCAATGCTACACCTACAGAAACTGATACTTGGCTTTCTAGGCTTAGAAACTGTTAAATAGGAAAAAAATAGATGTGTTGTTCATTACTATTTATTTGCCATAAAGTGTTATTAAATAAAGCCTACTCTGCCTGCTTTAAGTGGAGTTAGCTATGTTTTTGTTGTGCCTCAGTATTGCTTAACCACCGGATTTGGGTTGTGGGAAGTGAGTTTACAGTTACAGTTCAACTCTGTCAGGTTAACACAAAACATCTCTGCTGAAGTCAGATAGAAATTTTAGGCAAAGCGTTTGAGGAAGTGACGTCACACCCCATCAGGAAACTGTGTGTTTCTTTTAATATATGCATGTCGGGGGCTGCAGATCAGGGCCAGGAACTAAATACCACAGAAAAGTTTGAAAACCTGTTAGTTTGCAAAGGCAGATAAAGGAAAGCAGTGTGAATTTTCAGAGCTTGGTGGGTATTAGTGCAACTGGATGCGCCTTATTAAAACTTAAGGTAAGTTTCATAAAAGAAAGAGCTTTGAGGGATTTGATGAGTCAACTGTTTATTAGGATTTCATTTTTAATGGGTGAAAATAGCTTTTTGGAACCTTTTTAAGTGGTTAAACCTAACCTTAGCTTAAGAACGGTACGCAGTGAAAATATTTTATTAAATTGTGGTTTTAATTTGTTGTTGCTTTTTATTTTAATAGTTATAAATACAAATCTCAAAAGCTTTAAAGAGCTGTTGATGCAAACGCTTTTTTGGACAAGGAAGTTTTTCTCTTAATTCTTTCTCTTATGTTTCTTGGGACTTTGGACCTGACTTTTCCGCTGACAAAAACACTGAACTATTTTAGCAGTGAATAATGTTTATCTTATGAACATTTTACACAACCCATGTTCTGTTAAATCAGTGCCATCAAAAGCTCTGTAAAATTGTAGAAATGTAGAAATTAACAAATGAAAAAATGGGGTTGAAAAGACAGTTGTTGATGCCAGCTTTGGAGTTTGTTCACTCAGTAATCAGTATTGACTGTGCACTGTGATGAACAAGAGCTCTATTGATGTTTTGTGGAAGTCCATCTGGCTACAGCATTTTAGTTTCATTTCAACATTCACAAAGTAGGTTCACAGCCTTATGATAGACCAGCACTCTTTATCCTGTGTTGAAGGGGTGTGAAGGGTGCAAACGACAGCATCTGACATCTAGCACTTGAATAAACTTTTTAAAATCTTTTCATTGCAGGAAACTCTGGCTGCTCTGCCATGTGTACGGTGTTGATTGTGCACACTAGTGAGACCCAGGACTGGGCCACTTACCTGAGGCTCATCCTGGGGGCATCACATCACTTCTCCCAGGATTCCATTTCGTTTTATCTGGTGGATGATTACAAATTGTTGCAAAATAAGGACTATTCCATTTTTCACTCCAGCAAATGTATTCTGCTTTTGGTCTCTGTGGCACTATTGGATGCTGTCAGGCAGCCAGAGGTGCAGGACACCTTCGAAAAGGTTCTTCAGCCTCCCTGTAAAGTGGTGGCATTTACATGTGGGGTGTCTGGAAATGATGGCCTAATGGACTACTTTCAACACTGGGACAATTGGAAAAAGCTGGATTCGGAAGATGAGCCCTCAGAGTACATCTCCACAATCCTTGAGGTTATTGCTCAGGGTAGGTAGTTTATCTTCACTAGAGATACTTTTGACATAGTGTTTTTTTCACTTTTGGGTAAGACAAATGTTAATCCTTAGAAGTTCCAGTAATAATTAATATAAGCAGTTACAAAATGTCATTCAAACAAATGGAGGAAGGTTTTGATCATAAAATATTAAAAAACAATTAAAAAACATTTAATCAATACCACATATTACCCAAAAAACTAAAATGTTGAAGGTTCAGACTAGAACTTGCCGATACAGAATGCAAATCAAATATAAATGGAATTTCTTAAATAACTAAATATAATTACTCATGCAAATGTATTTAAATAGTAATGCAAAATCAATAAATTTTTTTTTTTGTTTGTTTGGATCAGTTGACCAACATCATGACCAAGACAATGTTACTGAATATGATCAAGACCAAGACCAAAAACAAGACCAGCTGAGGACTGAGTATGAAATCCCACCACTGAAACAAAGTATGGGCCAATCTGTTTCAGAATATGACAAGTTTGCATCAGAGTATTCCCAGTCTGCTTCAAAATATGACAAGTTTGCTTCAGAGTATGCCCAGTCTGCTTCAGAATATGACAAGTTTGCTTCAGAGTATGCCCAGTCTGCTTCAGAATATGACAAGTTTGCTTCAGAGTATGCCCAATCTGCTGCAGAATATGACAAGTGTGCATCAGAGTATGCCCAATCTGCTGCAGAATATGACAAGTGTGCATCAAAATATGCCCAGTCTGCTGCAGAGTATGACCAGTCTGGTCCACAGTATGACCGGTCTGGTCCACAGTATGACCAGTATGCTACACAGTATGACCAGTCTGCTTCAGAGAGGCCTGTGGATGTAGATCAGTCTCACCAGTTCCAGCCAGTAGCAGAGAACTCCTATGTCTCAGAGGGAAACCTGACAAAACCTGCGAGTCCAACTTTAGCACCATCAGAAGGACAGACCTGTCTTACTGTTCAACCCAACCGAATACAATGTGGGGTAAGCTTTCATTACCTGAAGGAATTTTTAAGTTCATCAGCGATTTCTCCATTTCATAAGGGCTTAACTTGTAGTCTGTGTACTGTGCAATGTGTTTCAAAACATCTGCTGTAAGTTCTTATTTACTGTCAGGGCTGCTATATTCGTGATGTATCGCACTTTTTTTGAGATCACACTTCTTTTGTGACTTTCTCTCTTGTGGTTTTACACTTATCTTTGATAATATATTGTCGGTCTTTGGTTATACTATACGAATTAACTTGAATTAATGAATATCTAACATTACAGTAGTATGACATTTTATGGATTTTTTTTTTGTGGTTGTTTATCGTGTTTGTTTTCAGACTCAGGTGGATGTTTATCTCATCATGGTGAACAAGCTGGACAATCAAGCCAATGTGGAAGTGGAATTTTATTGTGAACATTCGGTGAAACGTGTGCCAGGAGTGCTTGTAAATGAATACATTGTCAAAGCGCAGTCACCTGGTGAGTTCAGAAATGTTTGAGTCAGATCAGAAAGAGGAACTTCTTTTTTAGTTCCTTTTTGTTTAGTTTTTACCTTTTAAACCAATTTGCATGTTGTTGCTGGTAAATGAGTGATCATGCTCACATGTTGATCAGTGTGACTAACTTTTTTACACTTGAAGTGTTTTAACATGTTGCACCCTAATGAATCTTAAACAAGTGGTTTGTGTATTCAGCCTAAAAAATGCCAAAAATAAATGTAGCAAACCCATATACATTCTTTGACTAAAACAATGCAATGTGGAATTTCAGCTCTTATTAACAATAGCAATATTTTACATGCAAGATGATTTCAAACTTCTAAAAAGACTTCAAATCAACTTCTGCCCTGTTCCTCTTTTTACAGTGCAATAACTACTTTGAAATGATTTAGTGACAGGTATAAGGTACTGTGTGTACAATGCATTTTTAGTGTGAACAGCTAAAGTGTGGGTGCACAAACAGAGACTCTTCTTAAAACTTAATGCACATATTGTGTTCTAATTCTGTCAAGTTTTTCTGCTTGCAGATATGCCAGCTGGGGATGTGTCATTGCATCTTTATACTGTTGACTCAATTGTTTGTTCAACAACTGTAAAATACTACACAGAAATGGGAGAAATCAGCCGTTATCTTGAGAAAGCAATGGATCCCATGCAGTTCATGTGTCAGGTAATGATGCTCAGTTTCCATTATCCTTCCATTTCACTTTGTTAGTAAATAATATTTACCACAGAAGCAAGCTGGTGAATTCCACTTAGCACTTTGAGTGCCTTAAAATGGATGTACCTCAATGTTTGCATACATCAGCATAAACCCACACATTACATGCAGGTGGTGTTTAGTCTCACTTAGTAAAAGTGGCTGATTTTTTGCCAGCAATATGTGATGCAAAATTATGATTAAATGTAAAATGTTCAGACAAACAGAGGGAGTTTGGAAAATTTCAAGCTAGTGCAATGAAGTCCATACTTTCTTAGTTACTGAAATATTTCTTCTGAAAATGAAACAACTAATAGATCATCTATTATGCATATAACCAATGAACCATGTAGGAAATCAAATTCTTTTTTAAATATAATTTCTAATTTCAGTGTATTTGTAAGTAAATGGATAACAGGTTAAAGAAAAATTGGGCCAGAAACTTTTGAGTGGAGCTCGGTCACCTGTGGTTCGTGTGAATGGCAAACAGATTTGAGCTCAGTGAAACTTAATGAAAGTATAAAGCTTATCCAATACAATTTTACAGTTGTCACAGTCTCTCAAAAACAGTAGACACCTGTTCCAGACATATTGCTAAAAAGGATAATAAAGGTTCTTGATGTCAGATGGATGGTATTTTTATCTGGAACAGGTGATTTTGTTTGTTTTAAAGCATTAGTGTGACTTTTATTTTTTGTCAGTAACATATTTTGATATAATTTCGATGCCAAAAATGACATACAATGAATCCTTATATTACATAAACAATGCCTTTAACAAGGATGTGATGGTTTAATATACTGTACACACTTAAATCAAGTATATTCAAAACTCAAGACAGAAACAGATAATACTTTTATAAAACTATAAATTTGAATCAAATATTCTTCATGAAAATTGATATAATAGCAGGCAAAAGGTGACAATGTGTCTTCAACAAGATCTACTCACCTCTCAGTTTTAGACATAGTAATTCTGAGCATTAAAACTTTACTAATGTTATTACAAATAAAGCTAAAACATACACATCTTTGTGAGAACTAATTTAGCTGTCAGTGGTCAGGTACTAATGTTGTATACAATATGTCATAGCTTTGTCTCTGTTTCAAAATGCCACTGAACACTTTCAATGTTTCTTCATAATTAAATAAGATATAAGCAAAATCATTTGGAGTGGTTTGGGTACAAAGCTGTTACTAAGAATCTTTTTTACATGGGTGGTAAAAGGAACTAGATGTCTGAAGTGTTTATAACATCTAAAAATTGTAATCATAGAAATGTATCACATGGAATTATTACAGGCTAATACATTGGTTTGCTATAGTTTAGCTTTATATAAATGTCCTATTCCTAACTACATATTTTCTATTTGTAACTCTTACGCTTAAGGCTTAAACGCTTAAAATAATATCTCACACTGCTGTGTGTGGGGAATTTATACATTGCATAGTCAAATTTCCAAATTTGACTTATTTCCTAAACTGAAGACAAAAAGAGAGGTGTAGAATCTGTATTAAATGGTGTGTCACACTACCTTTTCCACTAAATCTATCACAATCCCACATGTGTGGCTAAATTAGTTTTCTTGTATCCAGTTGACATGCTGGGCTTGACAACTTGCCAGACAGGGCAACAGTAGCCAACAGGGATGGAGTTAATGGCTTTTGTTATTGTATGCTTTTGGTGCAAGCCGATGTGATAATGCTGGACACCTGGATAGTTCCAAAAATATGCTTTGCTCAAATTATGCTTTGCCCCTCATCAGAATTTATAGAAATTACAACCCTCAATTCATTCTGCTCTAGTGTTGGCCAAGATAATACCTCCTTAGTTCCACAGTCTTTACCATTGTTAAATTTGGTGAATGTAATAATAAAATATAAATATTTAATAAAATAAAAAAAATATTTGCTGCTAAGGATCCTTGTAGAAAATTCTGTAAAATTAAGTGGTGTTTTTATTTTTAAAAGTATTATTGTATACATTTAAACCGATACAGTAGTACAATAAGGAATATTTATAAGAGCACTACCTTTTTGGGGGGGAAGGTTGCAATTATCAGTTTAGTCATGTTCAGAACTATCCACTAGCTAAGACTCCCCTAATCACATGGTACCACCAAAACTGCACTGCTAATAGCTTAGCACACGCGTGGAGAAAAATGCCAACAGCCAATTATATTACTTCACTTAACAGATTATTATATTGGGTAGCATCACAGTAAAGGATGGGAGAGAGGGAGCGCCATAGTCCCTACCAAGAGAGAGCAAAGTCAGTTTTGTTGTCTTGAATTCTATAAAACTTGTTGTGCCATTCGGAAGCCCAGTTCTCTGTTTTTAACAGGAACAGCAAAGAAAAAAACTTTTGGTATTTACATTGTCAAAAATAGATTATGTCCCCCAAATCAATTTTTTTTTTTTTACTGTTATTGGTCAGGTGTTTGTGTATATTTGTATACACTACATCATGCCCTCTTTATTGTTGGCTGTATACAATCTAAAAAACTCAGTTTTTTACTCAGTTACAGTATTATTAATATGTTTCTTTTTCAGGCATTTAATATTACATCAAGTGCATCAGAGGCTCTGGATGATTTGTTTACAAATTCACTCAAGAATCAGATGCCTGCAAAAGGATTACAAGTATTTGGAGTAGGTCAGCTTGAACAGGAGAATACACTGGCAAGTAAGACACTTGTTTTACCTGTATTAAAACTGGCAGATGTACTGAATTTCTTTTACAAAGATGAATGGAAACAGAATGCATGTGATGCACTGAAAAAGTGATATATTGAATTAACCTGATACAAATGCAAACCTCAGTTATACAGGAATGAAATATATTACATCTGCATTTTTGTCTTTCAATTCACTTACTATTAGCCAAGCTGAGGTGATTTCTTTTATTCATGTGGAAATGATGTAGACACAGTCAATGCATTACTTGACTATGTTGGTGAGGTTTTTTAAATAATGGGAGCATAGGCAGTATCAGACATTCCCAAATGACCCATATATCACTGTTTGCTCTCTTTGGACATTCAGATCAGCGAAACGTAGAACTTCCAACATTGCTTCACTTCTCTGCAAAGTATGGGTTAAAGAAACTGACTAGCTTGTTGCTGCAATGCCCCGGAGCCTTACAGGCCTACAGTGTTATGAACAAGAATGGGGATTACCCAAACACACTCGCTGAGAAAAGTGGCTTCACCGACTTGAGGCAGTTTATGGATAACTATGTTGTAAGTTCCCATACTTTATTTGAGTGCTTTTTTCAAATTTATTCTTATTGTTTACATTCATTCACCATATATATGTATATGTGTATATGCAAAAAATTACGTGTTTTGTAACTGTTGCTGATTTTGTAAGGGGACATTTCTCTACTGGGAACTAACCCAAATAAAGCAGGTTTATGCAAATTGTAGTGCAGTATTCAGAAATTGTAGTTTCTATTTTTGATTCATATTATTTAACAAAAAATAAATGATAAAATATAAAATATGCCATTGTAGTAAATTATCCCTTCAGACAGGATGCATGTGCAAAGAAAAGTTTTTAATAAACTTCAAAGAAAACCAGTTAAAAAACATAATCCAACGAAGTAATTGAAACTGTACAAACTCAGTCAAGGCAGAAAGGTCATCGAAGTCAAGACAAATCAAAGTCAGGAAAAAACAGGGAAAAATGTTCAGCAAAACAGCAAGTCAAATATGAAACAACTGAGAGCTTTGGTATAAACACTAGACACTTCGCAACCACACTGAGCAGTCTATATATTGAATGTCTTATTGAGTTCAGCTGTGGCAAAGTGTATAACATGTAGATGTGACCGATGCAAGTTTGTGATCGACAGTTTAGAGGGAGGTGTTGACAAGGATGTGGCAGTCATAACTATTGCATAGGCCACATATGTTTTATTTATTTATTTAATTTATTTCAAATTCAGCAAATAAACACTAACTGTGTACTTATCTTTACTTTGAAAACAATCAATGCATGCAATGTAATTTGGAGTTAAAATTCACCAAAGCCAATATAGTATTTTAAAATTCTGAGCATTTTAATTGTCAAAGTTTCCAAAATATAAATAATTATTGGGCATGTAATTACTGAGTAATAAGTCTTTAACTTAATGAACCTGGAATTAAAAGTAAGATGTGAAATGCATTTGTCTTTATAACATTTATTTTTTTACATAGTAAATATGTCAATATGCCTCTCATTTATTTTAACGGCACTTGTATAACCTCATGAACTCTAATCGCATTTATGTGAGACTACAACTGAAATGAATGGTGTTCAGTCGGGAAACTTTTATTCATGTTGTAAAATCATATAGGAGACAGTGGACTTGGTCAAGACTCACATGGAAGAAAGTGTGGAAAATCCAGTAGATACAGACATTTATGAGCCGATGGCAAATGCATCGCAAAAGTTCGTCACACAATTCTCCCTCCAGGAGGACATATACGAGCCCATGATGGAACTGAATCCTGAAATGCAGCTGTGTAAGTCACATTATGTTTAATGGAGCTGTGACTGTGCAGTGTGCTGGTGCTTCCAAACTCATGACTGAGGAGTGTTCACAGTTATACAACTTTATAGGACGATACTAGAATTAAGGAAAATGTAATCGATTTCTAAAATATGTGGCTGATAACTATAATATACCATATGGTACACAATACTCTTATGTTAAAAAAAGTGAAAAATGAGTAACATGAGATGGTTTCAACCTATTTTACATCTGCTGAGAAATAAAGTAAAATAAGTAAAATACAATACTGAAACTTTCCCTTTCTGCAGATGAGGACTTGAGCATTGCTTTAAATGAGTCTCGGAACCCAGAAGAAACTATGTTGAGAAAATTCTTTGAAGGTAATAGGCTTTCAAATGTCACACTAACAAACAACAGCTGGGAGCTGATTTGAGTAATTTGGGTATACGTTTTAATTGTCTTGCCCTTATCATCAGTATAATAAAACCTTTGACTTATAGCAGGGTAGAATAAAGACATTTATCCAAAAGGAGCTTCAGTCAGAATCAATGTGAATATTCAGTTAGTTTATGTATTGTTTTTTAATATAGCAGCTTCAAATGACTTTGTGTTGAATGCTTACTGATGTATGATACCATACTGTTGTGTAAATATTATTTCTAAATTTTATATATGTATATATATATGAGCATGTTCTAGCATCAAGACTGATATACTTTAATTTGATAGCTCACTAAAGTCCCAATGTATGATTTTTTCAAAAGTTGTAATTAACAACTCATTCATGGTTTAGAAGCTCATTACTAATTTTAAGGATTTGTTCTACTCAATCAGTAAAAACAGAGGAGTATCCTGAGAGTGATCTGGTGGATAATGGATATCCTGACACAAGCGGTTATGATGGTGAAGAAGAAATTGTGGACATCTACACAGAGGATGAGGACCCGTATAAAATATGTGAACCAGATGGGATCTATGACACAGTAGATGATCAAGACAACCCTGGAGTTCTGAATCGCCCACCAGCCCCGATTCCCCGGCCATCCCTGGTATCTGAACCTGAGGAATGTAAGACCTACATTTCAACAGGTAGGACTCAAAATACTACTAAAAGTATTGTTATTTCTGTGGAAGAATTATTCAACTACACCTAACCTTCCAAAAGTTAACCTGAATAAGAGAACAGACCCATGTCCAAAACCTGCTTAACTGCTGAGTCAGCTGTAGAACAGTAAGTGAAGGTGCTATTGTTTTCTTTTTGAGTTCCTTATAATCTAAAATACTAAAAGTCAATAGTGAAAGATGTGGCCAATCACATAGCAGAAGAGATGTATAATAATAAAGTTAAACACAAAAAAGAAATTAGTAACAAAATGACTAATGACTGAAATTTATTTGAGTTGACTGGATTACATTCTTCACAAATATGTGAGGGCAGTAGTGTGATTCGATCTCATGTGATCGAAGTCCCGACCCAGGTACCACTGAGCCACCCTTAAACAAGATGCCATCCCACTACACTGCTCTTCGGGCACTGTTGATAGCTGCCCCTTGCTCCATGTATGTATGGGATAAATACAGAGGTTGCATTTCATTATAGTGCCCTTTGTATGATGGGGTGTGTTCACAATTACAAATAGTCACTCTCACTTCACTTTAAATATACCATTGTAGTAATTAAATAATGAAATCCAAGAAAGTACAAATCCATAAAAACAATTAACTAATTACTGCTCATCTCTGACTGCAGCCAATGTTCTCTTGATTTCTGATTGCTGTATTTCAAAATTATTATATATATCATCTGATCTGTGCTCTGAATCTGATCAAAGTTGAACTGTCATTTGGTGTAGTAAAATGTATCTTCTTCTCAGCATCCTTTATCATGTTTCTGCAGTATTCTCCTCCAAGGAGTCATTGTATTCATCAAGCAATGATCCAAAGATGCAGCCTTCTAAAGGTATGATATTTTGATTAACTGTTGAAATCCAAGCATATTATTCAGGTAATAGTCTTAGAAAATTATTATTCAATAAGTACTATGATTAGCACTTTATTTGTAATATGTAAGGGGTTAAACTTCATGCTTATTATTCAGTTGTTAGTCTTTTAATTTACTATTTAGTATTTAAATGATTTGATAAGTACTAAGACACTATGTAAGCTATGTAGTTATTATGGAAGGAATTAAAGTGGCAAAATGGTTATGCTGTCTTTGCCCTGCTCCCACCAGCTTTAGAGTGGACAGTGAGAGACAATGGCAGCAGCAGTGCTCATGACCCTTATGCTGGCATGAAGACTCCAGGCCAGAGACAACTCATCTCACTGCAGGAGAGGGTGAAGGTGGGTGAGATGACTGTGGAGGAGGCAGTGCAAGAGTTTAAAGCCTGGCAGTTCGACGAGGATAAAAGGTCTCACTCCGTTCGCTTTCAGCAGGTACTATCAGCACTGATACACACAAAATGTTCCAAATCTGTAAAAACCAATGTTTTATGCACTTGACTCAAAACGTATAGTACAATGCTACATTTGGACTTGTTTTGGAATGTGTGTGTGTGGACCTCTAGGACAATTTACAGAGATTACGAGACAGCATAACTCGACGGCACAAAGAGAGAGGAAGAAGTGGAAAGGTGGAGGGTAAGAATTTCATTAGATATAACATGAACAATTGCTGTAGATCAATTTATGTTCCAAAAAATGCAGTTTATAAACTCAGCAAACACAGTTATTAGACCTTGTACATCTGGAACAGGAACTTTAGAAGTAAAGGATAAAACATATTTTAATGAGTCAAGTCAATGTTAATACAACAAGTAATTTTTATTTTAAATTATTTTTTACAATTATTGATACCCATTGGTGATTTTGTTAAATAAACAAATAAACAAAAGTTCTGTAAATCACAAGTTTTATTAGGGTCCAAGAACCATTAATTATTTTAAACAATGATCCAATACCTTTTCGATACCTTAAAATTTTGCGGTGGTGCGATTTAGTTGGATGCTGAGTTCTGCAGTCAGTAAGAAATATGATGAAACTTTTGAAAGTTTCCAAGAACTCACAGATGCAAATAAATTATAATGTGAACATTTTATTTTTAAAGGTCAAAAAGAGCAGGTTAGTCATAAACAAAAGTAACTTCAAAACACTGTACACAGTAATATGAAGTAAAACACTGTACAAAGTAACATGAAGTAAAATTAAATGTGGAGTGAAAACACACATTTTGTCACATTGATGCCTTAGATTGATCCCTTCCATGACCTCAAATGTGTGTCTGGGTTAATTATTATTAAATTTTTATAGTGTAAAGATTCAAGAATGTACCCTGCCTTAGGCCCGCAGTCAGCTGGAATTGGCTCCAGCTTCCCCGTGACCCGGAAACGGAAGAAGCGGTTGGAAAATGGATGGAAGGATGGATTCAAGAAGTGATATTCATTAACTAAAATCAAACACTCTTAAGTTTTAACTAAGTACTTATAGTGGAGTTGTTCTACTCTGATACATTACCTTGCATCTCTGAAGTATCTTTGTACCTAAATTGAGAGTAATATCACCCTCAGTTGGGTCATTTAACATACATTAAAAAAACCTTTTAAAACCTTTGAACTTGTTTTATACTATTGCTTTATTTTATTTACAGTTACTCATTTGACAGTTGCTCTTATTTAAGTTACTTAAGGAATCCACTGTGAACTAATTTTATGCTACGTTCATGATTTCTCTTCCTGTTTACCATGTTTTAACCAGAGCTGGAGATTACTGCTCCAATGCAGAGAAGCCTCCAGTGGGGTACTCATATAAATGTGGAGTGTTCAGTGTATGAACCCACTCCTCGTTCTGTTACCCAGCCACCTCCTGTGAGCAGACCACCTCAAAGAGGAACCTGGCAGACAGGAAGCACATCCAGTACATCTAGTAAGTAAAGTCACAGCATGTGTTGCATCAGTCCTTTGGTTTCACTTTTTCATTCAGTTTGCAGCATTTTTAATTTCGTAAGCACTGTCTATGCCTGTATTACCCCACTTAAGAAGTGAAAGATTATTAAAGTTATGGCACATTTTATATTTAGTTTGGTTGTGTTTTTTCCATTGTATTAAGTTGAAGTAGTGCATTACAATTAACAGAAAAAAGACATTCTTTTTTTTTCACCTCAAAAATCAACAGAACAGGCCATTTGACTGATAATGTTCAAACGTTTGCCCATAACTGTAGATTGATGGGTTGTCCAGAAATGAAAATATAATCTTACTCAATTTAATCTCATAACAATAATGAAACACCACCTCGTAACATTAAGAACGAACCTTCTGATTTTCTCTATCCGACTCCATTTAGTGAGCAGAAGCAGTGAAATCATCTTTTGCACTGCACTGAATGTTGTTTTAAATAAAGAGATGACAAATATTGACTTAATTACTAATCACTGTGGAACAAAAATGAATATTTTAATTGAACTGAATTATGCATTAGATTAATCAAACTAGATAGTCAAAAAAAGAATGAGTTTGGTAAAGTCCGTGAAATTTCCCATGACTATTACACAGACTTCCTCTGAGATTTTATCCTCAACTTTCTCACTCAGTGACAGAAAAAGAGACTGAGACCAGTATCTACTCCTGATTTGATCTGAACATTATACTCTAGTTCAAGGGCATAGTAGTAACAAAGAAACTGTTCTAAATTACACACAGGGGCACTTGATGTTGGGGGTCCTAGGGTTTATTCAAAAAGTAAAATAATGCAACATACAAGACATACAAGACTGTGTGCAATAATATATATAAAGCACCCAGTGTTACATCAGGAACAGTACCAAGGCAAAGTCCTAACATGCATGTAAAAAGAGAAATTCTTCATGACTTCTAAGGGAAAACCAGTGAACATGTGAAAATAGTCATTGAAAATTATAATTGAAAGCATTCACTTCATCTCTTATGATTGTCAGTGTGTGTGTGTGTGTGGGGGGGGTGATTGTGTGCATAAAGCAGATTAAGTATGTGTGTTCACTTGGCTTGTTTGTTTTAATGAGCATCCATTGTTGGCCATTTCTTCCAAAAGGGGGAAATTATAGGGTGAATTTGATGCAATAACTCACTGTCTTTCAGTCACTCACACACACACACACACACACACACACACACACACACACACACACACACACACACACACACACACACCCCGTTC
>JBBPDA010129359.1:11298-23794 GCA_037974385.1 Arnoldichthys spilopterus | reverse complement strand
TCTGTGTGTGTGTGTCTCTCTCTCGCGGGCTCGCTTTGTCGTTTTGTATCCCTCTCTCTCTCTCTCTCTCTCTCTCTCTCTCTCTCTCTCTCTCTCTCTCTCTCTCTTTCTGTCCTTTACTCTTTATTCCTCTCTCACTCTCTCTCACACTCATCCTTCCTCTCGGTCTCTTTCTTTCACCTCTTTCTCACTCTCTTCCTTTTTGTATCTCTTTCCCTCCCTCTATCTCTCTCTTGCTCTTAGTCTCTCTCCCCACTTTCTCTCTACATTAGGTCCTGCTATATGCCATCAGATCCACTCACAGTGTATTAGTGGAGGGGCACTATAATGTTGGAGCGTGCTTGATGCAGGAGTGTTTTGCTCTCAGAGTTTTGATAAAAAGTGGAAATAGCACAATTCAAGATGCGTTTAAATGTGCTGCTGTAAAAGGTTTATATATATATATATATATATATATATATATATAATTTCTGAGCTGAAAAGAAGTGCCCAGTAATAGCCCAGCTGATAAAGTTTGTCTGCCTGTCACAAATCAAATATTCATTCAGCCCCCTCCTATTAATGTAATGTTCATTTTTCCTTCTCATATGTGTCTTTTTTAATAGACATAGCTTGCTGGTGGATGCAGAGTCGCTTTTTGACCAAAACACAGGGGTCTTGGAGGCTCCCTTATTTATACAGGTGGCTGATCAGGTAGGTGCCTCTCATATGATCTCTAGATGAGTGAAAAATAGCTCATAGCTCTCTGTACATTCTCCCTCCCTCCCCCTGTCTCTGTCTCTTTGTCTCTCTCTCTCTCTCTCTCTCTCTCTCTCTTTCTCTCTTTCTCTCTCTGTTCTTCTCTAATCAGTTTCTGTTATGGGTCAAGCTGTCTCTGCTTGCTGCTAGCAGGGCGCTTTCCTTAACCACTCAAACAGTGATGACCTAGTGGTTAGGACATTGCTCATAGGACCTGAAGGTCCAGGCATTACTGAGGTACCCTTTGACCAAGGTATCGTCCCACTACACTGCTCCCCGGGCTCTGTTGATAGCTGCCCGCTGCTGCATGTGTTATGGGTTAAATGCAGAATGCGTTTTTCTGAAGCTCCCAATAACAGTCAGGCTAATGATGTTTGTCCGCATGTCACTGAGGATACACAGTCAAGTCAACTCAGTTTTATTTTTATAGCATTTTTACAACTGACGTTGTCACAAAGCAGCTTTGAAAATTTGCATTCTGGTAATGGGCACCTTGTGCTTTAAGCACACACCATAGCTGTCTTTCATGTGCAGCACTCCAAGCAGGTTGAGACTCAAGTAGCTAAGTTTAGGAAAGTTTTGCTTTGTTGACCCAGTGGTAAAAGTGAACACACTCAAGCACACATAAATTGCACCACAATGAAATGTGACCTGTGCATTTAACCCATTTAACTCACTAACCATTACACCACCACTGCCCTACACTAGTGGGACTTTGGTGTCAACCAAATACCTGAACTGTAAGATGTTATGGATCAGAAGTAACAAGCATCAACAAAAAGCAGGATTTTTGAGTTTAGTGTTCTCCAGCAGCAAACCGTTTGCTTGTTTACGCTAGACTGTGCTCGAGCTTTCTGCCTTTACATATCAAAAGTACTGCAAAGTAGCACAGCTGATTACAGTTATGACACTATTGTTGCTTAGCAACAGGGAGATGCACAGCCAGAGCCAGCGTAAAAAAAAACAAAAAAAAACGCAGTGTGAACCCCCAAGAAAAGAAAGACCTATAGATCACGTTTTTTCACCAAACAGTGCACACACATACACACACAACCAGGTCGGCAGGTTATCATTATGATCCCAGCAGCGATCCTGAGTGGCTGGCTCTTGACTGGTGCCTTTCAATCTGATGTTTCTTGTTAAAAAATACTGTTTTAAATGTTTAAGTGTTTAAATGTGAGCTATATCGAAGTATCATGTCCAGTAATTTTTGCTGATACCAGGTGTGAAATTGGTGTCATCTACTTTTTAGCATGGTCTATTTCTTTAATACTTGCTTAAGTACCTACTTCAAACTGTTTTTTAAATACTCTAACAAATTAAAAATGTAGTGAATGTGTTTTGTCAATCTTCTAGAGAGGGTTGCAGGTTAAATCTAGCATATCTAGCAGTGTTGTATTTTAAACTGCTGAATAATTGATGTACACACACACACTTATATGTGATATGCAGCTTATTTCAAGATATTTAAGAGCAAACTGGGTCACACTGTATTATTTTGATAAGAGACCGTGCTTACGTACTGTGTGGGTTAATTGTACCATGGTTATGGTTATCTGTAGCTGCACATTGAGTAGCGTGGAAAGCAGGGGTTCAGTACGAGTGCAGGACGAACTCCCATAATCCCCAGAACTGGACGCTGGTTATCTTTCCTTTTCCAAAATCCTGCCCCCTCATCTCCTCCGTCTCTCAGCGTGTGTCTACAGCGAGCAGGATCTCACCTCATCCGTTCGTCCTCTCACCCGGGCCGATTCGTCCTTCAGGCCAGGACACATGCCGAGCTCAAACCTGTGCCCCAGACCTGAGCACTGGCACAGGCCCCCTTAACCCCATCCTTGGTTACAATCCTCAGTACAAATATTCCTATATGTATATATATATGTGTGTGTGTGTGTGTGTGTGTGTGTGTGTGTGTGTGTGTGTGTGTGTTTGTGTGTATGCATTTAGAAAATAAATTATTATTATAACTATTACATAAATATCTGTAGTTACTGTAGCCATCACCACTGATTATTTCAGTAATCAACAGTGTTAGATGTTTTGCATTACAAAATAATACATTACTGTACTTTCACTACTTTAGTTATAATAAATAATGCTCCTTATTACATTTTTAAACAAAATAATGCAATTGCATCTACTGAAACTGACTATAGCTCTATCAAAATTGACAAAAAATATTGTCAAGTCAAGTTTATTTGTATAGCGCCCCCAAAGAGCAAGCTAAAGGCAACAGAGGCAAGGAAAAACTCCCTAGCTGTAGGAAGAAACCTCGGGAGGAACCAAGGCTCAGAAGGGGAAACCCATTCTCCTCTGGAAAACATATTGTGATTATTCCTTCTAAAGAAACACACAGTTGAAACCATTTTTTTAACATGTCCTTAAGTGGAATGTTAGGCTAACTGTAGCTTCCAGAGCTTGCTTACAACTTTATCTCTAGTTTCTGCAGTTTTGCCATCTACTGAGCAAAACCATTCCTTCTGGGGCTGAGTTGTGAAATCTCTGTAATCATTCCTGCATAGTTGTTGTTTAATTATTTGCTTGTTTCAACTTGTAAGTCTGTCATGCTGTGCATTCAGTGCAGCAGCCCAGGCTTACAGGTTTATAAGGCAGACAGCAATGGCACGGCTTTGTTCTTTTTTTAGTCTAGCTTTGTCCTGCAAAGCATTGTCAATGAAAACTGACATTTAGAAGTCAGACAAAAGTTACTTTCCCTAGTAACTCATTTACTCTTTATATGCATTACTCACTAAAATAGGAAGTAGTCATTGTAACTAATAACTAATAATAGTTACTCTTAATGCAATTCATTGTTACTTTAACATTAAATGAAAGTTAAGGATGTTTTCTCTACTGCAAAGTTACCAATTAAGAAGTAAGAGGTTAAAACTCCAATTAGAATAGTTTTACACATTAATTTGCAACAGAATTGGTTTTATTTATGGTTGTTTTTTTGTTTTTTTACAAAATTCAGTGATTCAGGGATTCAGTGATTCAGTGATGAACTTTTGCAGACTACTATATATTCAAAGACACAAAGGATGGTAAAAGTTACAATATATATATCATATTATATATCACAATAATTGAAAACATGCTAGTTTTCTATCTAACCCTAAGTTTGATAAGTTGGAACAGACAGAATTGAAATACTGATGTAAAAAACAATGATGTTTGTTTAACATTACATACTTAGAAATGCATGTAGTGACATAATTAATCATGATAACAATAAATATTGTCACATTGCACACCCCTAACTGACACACACAACAAAGTGTGCCCTACATCTACTAGTGTAAACACCTATACACACACACTAGCTTACCTTTCCACATTGGAGACTATATAACACACGTTTATGCTCACACTTGCTCACACTCACAAAGGTATCATCAAACCAGAGCACTAGCACAGTCTTCTTTTCTAAAAACCACACACACACACACACACACACACACAAATATACATCATTCTCTCCCTCTTACCTTTCCTCGCTCCCTGTGTAATTCTTGCCAGTGGGTAAACAAGGTCATTCATGTCAAAGAAGAGCACCTTCAGGTGAAAGAAACAGCCATTAATATTTTAGCATTAAGGCTGTTCCTTTCAAAAACTTCCCCTATTTGCTCTTTTGTACATTTCACAGGGGCATATATCATGGAAAACCAAAGTATGCCAACATTGCTACAGTTTCCAGACAAACTACCCCCTCCCCAGTCCATTCATCCTTAAATGGGAGATAAGATGAAAGTTAAGTCTGTAAGAATCAATTTTTACCATTTTTTTTACATCAAACTACATGAAAGTTTCGTGTAGAGAATAATAAGGAGAATAAAAAAGCATAAGAAAAATGTAAGATACGAGCTCTTTAAATTACATTCACCAGGAGGAGTCATGTACATCTATATTGGCTATCAGTGCGCTTCTATGGCTCATTTCATCTTCCTCTTTTAGATGAAATACAATCTCATTTCTCAGTTCTCTCATTTCTAATGACATGTGGCACAGGCCATTTGATGTGTGGTAATAAATTCACAAGGTTAATGAAGAATATTTCTATTAGGTGAGACCCGTTCCATTCACGGTCCATGCAGTTGTCACCACCTCCGATTTGGAGTTTGACCGCGCCGGGGTGGACTTTGGCCACTGTTCTGTCTTTGAGTCCGTCCGGAGCAGTGTGCGACTCACCAACCGCTCTTTATTGCCGCAGGACTTTGGCTTTGTTGGCATTCCCAAGGTGAGTGCAGTAACCAGTTGGAAGTTTGAGCAAACTTACAGTTAATGTTTAGTTGCTGAGTTGAGTAGTAACTGTATTTTTTGAGTGTTGATTGTCCCTATATTGCCTTAATAGCTTCAGACACAAAGCAAGAATTTTATATGTTCACAGACTCAACAATGTGTACTTTGCTCCTGTTGATGTTTAGGTGCTTTATTAAGGATCCATGAGGTGATAAGTAGCTAAAGATGGGTTTAAATCAGCATAAAATGCTTCTATCACAAAACAGAACGTAAAGCAGGTGCACTCCTGACCGGCAGTGTACAGTATAACACAGCTTGATACCAGGAGACACAACATATGCCACTCACAGTGTTAACATATGTCACTGGGAACAAAAAGTCAGGAAAACAAAGACGACATAATTTTTTAACACAATGCACAACAACTGATATAAGATGCAAACGTTTAGGCACCTCTGCTGTCAAATGTCATTTTATTAATTACCTGGAAATACACATCCTGTAAAGAGACACACTTTTGCACATTTAAATAAACATCTTCTGTTTTTTTGCTGAATTTCACACACTGACAATTAACACCAAAGGCTCTGTTTTGACAGTCTAACAAGTGCATTAGCTTATCCAAGTCCATTTTGTTATTCTGAAGTGTGTATTTGACTTAGCACTTAATAAACCAACAAGAACGTTGATCACCTCACATTTAAAAGTAAGGGGCAAATGAGATTTGCAGGATTGCTATTATCATGGTATATTCACCTATTCACCAAAATTATGAAATGCGCTGGGATAAAACTGGCAAAACCACTTTGTGCTTTTCAATGGTGTGGCCTGTGCAAAAGTTAGGGCACATTTGATATTTTGTGCACTAAAATTAGCAGAAAATGCTGTATTACACGTTTGCTGGCTGTAGAGTATTATTTTCAAATAGATCAAATGTGTAATTTAACTGGGGTCTTTTGCATTTGACTGTACACAGGCATAATACTGTGCAAAACAAAATGATTGTCACGATCGGAGGTAAGGCAGGAAACCAGTGCTTATTAACAAAGAGTCTTTATTTTCAATAAGGAAGCCAACAAACACAAGACCGGCGCTCGGTAGGAGAGAGTTCCAGAAGCAGCTCAGGGTTGACTGCCTTCGCTGGAGCTGGGCTCCACTCAGTTTGTGCAAAGTTCGTGCAAAGTCCATGCAAAGTTCGATACCGTATCCTAGGGTTTGGCGCCTAACTAAACGTCAGCATTGACTACCTGTCGCTGCTTAATAAATACTGTAACTGCAAATAAGACAACGCCAACTGGTGCTGTCTGCGAAATACTGAACCCTACTATCGTCGCCTGTCGATGGCACACAACGAGTATCCTCCGTTTGAGTTGGCCCAGTCAGTACTCGGAGGATGGGGACCGGCGCCAACCGCTGGGTGGCAGTAGTCCCCCTTCAACTGTAGGGGGTCCTACCTGATCCCTTACAGTGATATGTAAAGCCATTTATCTGAGCAGTGATCATTTGTGTTCATAAATTTAAAATTTAGATAAAAATATAAAAAAATTATACATTGTGATCTTTGTGTGTGTGTGTGTGTGTGTGTGTGTGTGTGTGTGTGAGAGAGAGAGAGAGCATAAAATGTGTCAAACCTGTGCAGTATTTAAGGTTTGCGTCCTCTAACTACTTTAACTGATAAGTCCTTCATTAAATTAGGTGCTGCTGATAAAATCTCACAAACAGTCAGGAAGCCAAACTGTGCATCTCTAACTAAGATATTAATAACATTTATTTTACTGGTAAACAGTGTTTAATAGACCAAAGCAAACTAACCTGAAGATAAAGGGTTTTTGGTTCTATTTTGGACAGTGTGTTGGATATAATTTTAAATAATTTTTTAAACAGTAATGTAATTAATTATTATAATTTTGCTCAATCTCTGCTTTTCCAATCTCTACACTGTTCTACACTGAACACTTGCTGTGGTGCACTTTAGTTCTGCTGCAGTTCTGCTGCCGTGTAAAGCCCCCTGTAGTTAGTGGCGTGTACAATGACACTCATTTTCACTGATAGGGTGGCCTGAACTCATCACTAATGTGTCTTACATCATCACCCAGCAGTTATTTCTGGCTCTCTAAAATTCACAGTAACAAACTCTGTTTTAGAATGAATTCTTCTAGTTTTAGTTCCCCAGTGTGGTACTGATAACATATTTCTACACTTCAGTTATGTCACTGATATTTATTATTTTTTAGCTTTTTATTTAGTTTTATATGTTATGTTTTTATGTCACGATTGAGGGGTGTTTTGAGCAGGAAGCAAGTGCACACGGGGTGTATAACTAAAAACGGGATTTTATTAAACAAAAACAAAAACACTACAAAACACGAACTGAAAGCAAAACACGAGGAACACGAACGGGGCACGAACACAACACGAAGAATCACAAGGCTTGACTTGAACTACAAAACATGGGGTGACCTACAAAGACCGACAAACGTGCACACAAAACCTAGGCTTAAATAATCAAATGAAACAGACGACACCTGGAGACGAGACAAGACACAGCTGGGAGACTGGGCAACAAGAACACGAGGGCAAGACACGTGGCTAAACGAAAACAAAAACATGAACTCGTGGAACACAAGGGCATGATCGTTACATTTTTATCTATTTTTTATGTAACATTTTAATTTTTCTTAGCAGACTGGAACTTGACTGCTACATCAAACAGAGTTTGTCTCCTAAATGCTAAATTTGTCTTCATCTGTAACATGACTGAACTTGCTCTGGATAAGCATGTCTGCCAAATGCATATGTGTAAATATTTTTAAATCTTTTTTTATTGAAGATATGTGTTAAAAGATCAGCAGCAACCAGAGAAGAGCCCCAGGGTGTGGGCTAACACCAGAAAAATGTATAAAACAACAGCTCCCTCCAAATAACCCAGCTGAACTAAACCTGAAAAGAAAAAGCAAACAAAAACAGACTACTTACACTCTAGGCTGTGCATAAACAAGAGATAAAATAAATATATAATACAAACCATAAAGGAATCATATTACAGCAGTTTAACTTTCAGGAGTTACTTAGGTGGAATTATATTTAACATGTTTGCAAAACACCATCAGGTATTCTGGGCCGCAACAGGTTATCAGCACTGAACACATCTTAGCTACATTGTAAGACTGCAACTACAAAGCTAAAGCTAAGTGCTACATGTTAGATACTAAAAAATGAAATGCCAGACAAAAGATGAAGCGCATACCGGATGCTGGCAAAGTCTCCAATGAGCCGTGCACCACCCTTCTTCCAAAAGCTTTAGGATGACACAAACTTATCACACAGTGGTGCACATCACTATTCCAATGAATCCAAAAACAGCTCCACACTCAGCAAGAACGCTTCATTAAAATGATATACACACACGCACTTATAGAGAGTAAGAGAGAAGAAACAACACGCTTTTACTATAATTTATGCCAATATGCATTACAATATTTATGTTTATGTTCAACTGCAGGCACATTCAGTTTGCTGAATGTAAAGTGGGCAGAGGCTCATCTTTAAAGAGATCTCAAGTGATCCACTTGGTCCTAGAATCCTCATCCTCTGCATGTAGCACAATGTCCCATCAAATAGAAACTGTGACCAAGCATATGAAGAACCTCCAAAGAAATGAGTCATAAGGACATGTTTCTTTGCTGTCACCTCATTGCCAGTCATAAGCCAAGCCCAAATGGTGGCCAAATAGCCTTTTTTTTACACTGAGTCAACTCTACTCTTCACAAGTCTCTCCTGCAACAAGGAGAAAACCCTTGATAAAGGTTATTTGTATGGCACATACCCATGGGCCTGCTCTGAAATAGATCACTTCTGCCTAAAATTCATTCCTTGTGGGCAGTGCCCTGGCACCCTAAATAGCAATGGCCACCAAGGGGAAGAATCCATCTGTTCACGATTTGGCTGCCTCAGGAAAGGTCCACAGATCCCAAAATGCTGGGAAGACGCGCTGTATTTATTCTTTTACCTACAGAAAAGTGATGTCATGAGTCATAGTTTATAAACATAAGAGCTTTTCTTAAGAGCTTTTCGGGCTTTTAGGTGGATTAAAAGACTTGGCTTTAGAGTAAAAGTGGTGTCATATCAAGGCCCCTTAACAACTTCTGCACAGTAAGACTCTCTAACACTCTCCAAATAAACAACATTCAGAAGAAGTTGAATATGTTCCACTTAGATCTGTAAAGTGAACCATGTGCCACAATTCCAGATTTTACTAATTAGGAGATTCCCTTATTTTCCAAGTGGGAAAACGTTTGTAGGAAGCCAGATGTTCAAATGGCATATTGCCATAAGCTTGCAGAGAACCAGATGCATAGGAATTTGAACCTGCACAGGCTATGATACCACAGATACCAGTGAGCTTATTAGGAATGCTTTCTTGAGAAGGAATGCACAACATGAACTCTTTTGGAACGGTGAGAAGCTGCTCTGGTTTGGAGATCTATTTAACCATTATACAACTGACAAAAGTACAAAGAAAAGATTTTAGCATTTATTAACCCAATTTCCAGAAAAGTTGGGTTATTTTCCTAAATGTAGTAAAAACCAAGACTTGTCATATATTAATTCAGGTGGACCCTTATTTAACTGACAAAAGTACAAAGAAAAGATTTTTTTCAGTAGTTTTACTGACCAACTAAATGTATTTTGTAAAAATATACACATTTATAATTTGATGGCTATGCACAAAAGTTGGGACAGAGTTTTAGACTGAAATTAGATTGAAAAGTGCATTCAAGAATTTTCAAGTATTTTTCCAGTTTGGTAGACTCCACATTAAGCAGCTAATTGGTAGCGGGTTAGTTATGATAATTCTGTATAAAAGTAGTATCCATCGAAGGCTCAAACTTTTTAAGCAAAGATGGGTCATGGCTCACTTGTTTGTTCATGAGAGAATTGCTAGTCAGTCCAAAAGTAACATTTTTCAGAACAAGATTACAGAGAATTGAGGTCTTTCAGCATCTACAGTACATAATACTGTGAAAAGACTTAGAGAATTCAGAGACATCTCAGTACATAAAGGGCAAGATTATAAACCACTGTTAAATGCACAGGATCTTTGTGCCCTCAGACTGCACTGCCTAAGAAATCGTCATGCTGCTGTGACAAAAATAGCCACCTGGGCTCAAGAGTACTTTAGAAAACCATTATTACTTAACGCAGCCTGTCTCTGCATCAAGAAATTCAGTTTGAAATTGTGTAATGGAAGGAGGAAGCCATACAATCAACTCTATGCAGAAACATATGGTCAGTTAAACTACTGAGAATTTTATCTTTGCACTTTTGTCAGTCAATTACAGTGAATAAACACACGGAGGATATTTATTTTTTATTGTATTTTTGGAATGTTTCTGGAAATGCTTTTATTGTGTAAGGTTTTGTTGCATTATTTGCCACCAAAATACATCAAAATAACTTCTTTGCATAATCAGTTTTACTGGATATGTAATAGTTAAAGGTTTTGTAAATAATGTAATTGACTTCATTTCTGGATTCTGTTGTTTTTTAATGCACATTGACACTCGATTCGATTTAAAGTTGCCTCGACAATAATAACACTTGTGTTGCTCATACCATGCAGGGTTTTCTTCTTAACCTCCCCCTGTTTGCCCCTCTCCCAATTTCCTCTTCACCCTACTCCCGCACAAAATATCGTCAGCCTTTTACATGCAATTTTGATTTCATTTTACATGAAATTGTCATAACACAGTTCCACAGTGAGCTACACCTTAGATCGCACTGATCACACTGATCTTACTCCCACATTTGCAAGGTTTGCAGGATTTTCTTTGATTGCTGAGCCTGAGTCATTACCAAAAATTGATTTCTTCCCTGTAGTTCATTGATGTTCAGCCTAATGATGGCTTTGGCACCCTGCTCCCCCTGCAAACTGTGGAAATTGATCTGATCTTCAGTGCTGCGAAAACTGGGGAATACAACTTTCAGCTGACCTGCAAGTCAGGAATTAACAGGTAGGTCACATCAGAAGCTTTAAATAGTGATTTGAAAGTGAAAGTGACTATTTGTCATTGTGAACACACTCAAGCACCACAACAAAATATGACCACACATGCACACGTGGAGCAGCGGGCAGCTACCAACAGTACCCGGGGAGCAGTGTAGTGGGACGGTACCTGCCCTGGCCAGGACTCGAACCTGGACTCGACTTTCAGGTCCCAAAGGCAGTGTCCTAACAACTAGGCCACCACTGCCCATATATATATATATGCAATCTAATTATGCTTTTATTTAGGCTTTGATATTATGTTATTTTATATATATATAAAACATAATATAAAGGCCTAAATAAAAGCATCGTTAGATTGCAGTCAGGTGTAATGCTTATTGGTACCAGTGTAATCTGAGTAAGGATATTCTGGCTTTCTGGTTCGTTCTTCCATTTATTCTTGACCCATCTAGTCACTTGAAAATGTATTATCTTTGTTATCTTTGGGTAGCTAAGTTTAGCAGTTTAGCTGAAAGGTAGGTTTGAGCACCCCTGGCCAGATTGCATTTTCTAAGTGAATATATGTGCATATCCTTTACAGAGAATATGAAATGAGTTTTTCTTTTCCAAGTAAGCACATCTGCACATTTTAATGCACACTTAAATTCCTGAATTAAAAAGGTGCATAAAATGTGGTTTTTGCAAACATTCTGGCACATTTTGTATGTTATATTTTTGTCGACATGTTAAACTTATCAAATAAATTGGAATAAGCTGACATTTGTATGTTTGTTAGTGTACATGTTTTCTTTTTTTTGTTTGTTTTATTTTAATTTTTTTAAATAGCAATACATGTCATTTGACCAGGGCTGTTCAAACTTTTAGGTATGCTTGTATATGATGATTCATGTTGATAAGTGTGAGTTCTTTAGAGTGTGAATGCGAACTCTGTAAAATGTGTGCAACGAAGTGCGTACTCCTTGTTTAATTAAAATTTGAAGTTAACAAAACAATAATTTGTGTTTTACCATGTTGGTCGACTTATTATTTGAAATTCGATTACATTTTAGGTTGAGATGTATTACTTACCTTTAACTTAAAATTACATTGTTGCAAAAATGTTTACAGTCTAAATAGTGTCATGGGAATATTGAGTATAAACACATTTTGACCACTCGTTTCACTTTGTCCCTTTGTAAAATGTTGTATAGGAATTTTCATACAAATTAGAGCTTTTTTGACTCTTGATTGTTTTTACATTTCTGTCCGAGTGCTACTCCTTCAGACCCAGCATAATTCTATTTAAACATAATTTTTGCCAGCCCGAGTGATTTTGACTTCAAAGAAAAGGTAGTGCCTTTCAAGTTATCTTAACAGTGACTATCAGATGATTTAAACAATGTCAAAAAAGTTGCTAAACTGGACTTCAGGGACAGGCTTAAGTTGAAATTTTGGTTGGCTTAAATGCAAGCCTTTGTCTGTGAATGGTGTGAGGAGAAATGTAAAAAACCCAGCAAATGTGAATAAGCA